>ML292938.1:65498-76380 GCA_005239495.1 Nicotiana undulata | reverse complement strand
TTAAAAAGGCTCCAATTCCCCCCCCCCCCCCCCCTTGTTCTTTCACAATAGTATCTATCATTTAACATATTTCATTGATATTTTGTACTCAGTCATGTCCATGCATTCATATCATATCTCAGTCTCAGTTGTTATTATTGATACATCATATTATTGTTATCGAACTAGTTTCATGAAATTGTGATCCTGTGAATGAGATTGGAGAGATTGATGACTGCGTGAGGTCGGGGGCCTGTTGGTGAGGATATTGATACTATAGCACGTGAGTTGTCCGTGCGGATCCCGATGTTGATACCATAGCATGTGAGTTGTCTGTGCAGCACGTGAGTTGTCCATGCAACACGTGAGTTGTCCGTGTGGATCTAGATATTGATATTATAGAACGTGAATTTTCCGTGCAGAACGTGAGTTGTCCATGCGGATTATAGCGCTTGGGCTGTAGGAGCCCCTCCGGAGTCTGAACACCCCCAGTGAGCGCAGTCGACTATAAATGTGTGTGGATCGGGTTGCACGCCGCAGCGGTTATTGTACAGCGCTGAGTGTCTGAGTGTGTTGAGCATTGTCTAGTGATATTAAGTACTGTGAGAGTGTGAGTACGATTCATCTCTGAGATACATGACATTTGCATGCACACATAACATACATGCATAGAGATGCATTTTTCCTCATACTATATAGTATCACGTTATCCATGAATTATTATACACATTGATATGTGAGCATAGAGAGGTATTTTATACTAGTTATTCGGAAAGAAAATGAAACGTCTTATTTATTGTTGAAAGGATTTTGGGAAAAATCAAAGTTTTCAAACTTACCTGTATTTCGGCATTTTTGGCAAAAGATTTGAGTTCTCGCGAAGATATTTGAAAAGCACGCCTATTTTTCTAGAACTGTGAACGAGTTGAGCATTTTACTTCTGAGATACCCCTTTTATTTCCTGTATTATATTGTCAAGAACTGTTGTAGAATATTGGTATTGGACCCGACCTTGTGATATCTCATCACTGCTTTCAACCTAAGGTTAGGTTTGTTACTTACTCAGTACATGTGGTCGGTTGTACTGATACTACACATCTGCACATTACGTGGAGATGTTGGTTGTCGTTGTTATGTTCGTTGGTTGCTGGATTGAAGATGTACCTGCGTCCTTGATGGAACTGCCTCTTTTGTTTGGGGTAGCCTTAGATTATGAAACTCTGTTTATGTACCTTTCAAACATACCATGTATTTATTTTATTTCAGTTTTGTAAACTCTATTCTTAGAAGCTCATGATTTGTATTACCAGTCCTTGGAAAATGTATAAATTCAGTAAATTACTTTCATTTAATTGCCTTGTTAATATAATTGAACTTGGATAATTATTAGTTGGCTTACCTAGCGGGTTGGGTTAGGTGCCATCACGACTAGTGGATTTGAAGTGGTGACACTTTTATAAGTAGTTGACTAGTTTACCAATTAGTCGACTAGAAATAAGAGTAGGATAATAATAAATACAGAAATAAAATGCAGGAAATAAAGACACCAGAATTTTATACTGGTTTAGATTCAATGTGAATCCTAGTCAAGTCCCCTTGGGTTGCAAGGGTGTTCTCTTTAAGTGATCGATGTTTCTTGAGTACAGAATGAATGGTGTAGCTTTACACCAACTGCTTAGTCTCTATGTCTCTTTTCTTTTCTTGATACAATGACTCACCAGTGTTTATCTCTTTTTCTTCCCTCACTAATTACACAATAGATGTAAAGGAACTATAATGCTTGTTTGGAGTAGAACAAAAGGAGGGTAGATGGTTCGTTCAAACTATGTTCTTTTCACGTCTAGAACGTCTATATGTATTCTTTCCATGAGACCTTCAAGAATTTTGAGAGATTGTAGACCCAAGGGAGTTTATCCTTGAAAGGAATCATAGATTGATTTTTTCTAAGAATAAAGTTAAATTCCCGTTAATCTTCCTTGATTTATGGTCTTGACGAGCTTTTCATCGGCTGGGCATATCTCTGTGGTACTTGAGTCATATCCGCTGGATGCCTTGATTTTTTGCTTCCTTGATTTTCAGTGATTGCATTTCCCTTTGATTTGGGACCTTCCAGTAATAGCTTCTGTCAATCTCTGATTGATTATCCTTGACGGATCTCCGTTGTTCTTCCTTTTTCATCGCTGATTCATTTCCTTGTTAACTTTCGTCAATATCTGGTTGATTGTTCTTGTCGGATCTCCGCTACTTCTTCCTGTTGCATTGCTGATCATTGATTCTTTGCTTTGATCTATTCCTGAAAGGTATTGCTTCTTGAACCCTTTAATATATTCCTTGAGACACAAACCTCCTGGATGATACAGAAGATATTGAAGTTAAAACAGTATGTAGAAGAGGCTGGTATAACAAGTGATGAGTTCATCAATGAGGACAAATATGTGATCAAAGTAATGTACAACAAGCTGAGAGATGAATATCCTAAAGTACAATGGAGGAAACTGATATGTAATAACCAAGGAAGTCCTAAATGGTTATTCATATTATACTTGGCAATACAAGATAGATTATACACTAGAGTGAGGTTACAGAAATGGAATCTGGGCACTGATGCAATCTGTGCACTGTGTGAAAATGAGGAAGAAGATATACAGCAGCTACTGTTCAAGTGTCCAAGCACAGCTCAAGTTTGGCAGAAGATACTCAATTGGCAAGGAATTCAGAGGCAAGCAATGAGTTGGGCAGAAGAACTGGAATGGGCTCAAAAATATGCTTTTGGAAACAGTCCTCGAGAGGAAATATATCGCATGGAAGTTGCAGACAGTGTGTATTATTGTTGGTTGAATAGAAATAGTAAAATTTTCCAACAAAAGACGAAGATAGCTGAAGCTATAGTAAGACAAATTATACAGGACATTCATGGCAGGGGAAGGATGAAGAAGAAGCTGGCAGCAAGATTGAAACAGCTAGATTATTATCCTAGTTAGACTAAATATAGATGTTGTATGTAGTAGAAGAGGAAATTGAAGTAGACTAAAGTTGAGAATGATGTCCAACTTTAGAAGATATTACGCAAATATGTAAATATTTTTCTGGAAATAAAAATTATAATTACCAAATATATATATATATTCCTTGAGACCCTACACCAAATGTAATATATTATTTTTCATCATTGAAACTTATAATTAACAATATCCCCCTTTTGATGATGACAAAAATAATATATAAACAACAGTTGACTTTTCTGTAGTTCTTGTAGTCGAATCCCCCTCAATGAGTGTGGTCGACTCCCCATCAATGAGTGCGCATTATTCAGTCGACTCCCCCTAAACAAGTGCTACATACTTTAGTATTTCCTTCAGTCAACTCCTGCAATGTATAATTCTTTCTTCCCCATTTTTGACATCAGCAAAGAGGGGATAAACACAGACTATAAAAAGCAATGTAAATACAACTACATGCTAGGCAGGTATTATAGATGCTAAAGCTGGCATTATAGGCATGCAGAGTTATAGAAAAAAGAGAAAAAAAAATTATCAAGCGACTGGTTATCCATTCCAAAATAGAAAAACATAACAAAATTGTCTGAGATTTCCACAGCTAGAGACGCAAGAAATAAGTAAGAGTATTGCAAACCGCCTTCTTTTGTCGGTCAAAGATGGCATTGGCTGAAACGGTAACTCCATCAATCTTGCCATGCACTTCCGAGAATGCTTTGATTTCATTTTTTACAAGTATGAGAATTTTGACCCTCATCTTTGAAACATCCGACCTTGTCTCCTTGGAGATTGTATGGATATCCCCAACATTGGACTGAGTGGCAGCAAGAAGATCCTGGATGATGGTCAGCTTGTTGTCAATGGCAGTCAGTTTCTCAGCGAGATTAGGATCACCTACACTGTGATAGGACAGAGGATTTGGTCTTGGAATCAGGTTGAACATTCTTGACTTCACAATCCTATTTCTTCGCCCAGGAGCCCTTTCCACACACATAACCCATACTAGCAAATGCTCTAGAATTTTAGGATTTTGAAACAGAGATTAAAGGGTATTCCCAGATAGAGATGTTGTGGGCTTCCAAGATGTGAGTGTCTCGACCCCAAATCCTAACAGGCCGTGATGGCGCCTGTCGTGGAACTAGGCTAGCCAACCATCACATAACTACGCATTTGTTCAATTATAACAGTTCACAGTATAACAATAAACAACAGTCATAATAAAGAAATAAATTATATAAGTCTAGCGCCCCCAATAATGAATTAAACAACTCTAAACAACCTCCCAGAACTGGAGTCAATAGTCATGAGCATCTAAGAATAAATAAATCTAACTCTGCTAAAACTATAATATATGTCTCTGAATCAAATGCTAAGACTAAGTAAGGAAGGGAAATGGAGAAGTTGTGGACGCTGGACAGCTACCTCGAAATCTCAGGAAATGCTGCTATCGAACCTGCGTCAGCTACTGCTGCAAGCTAGTACCTGGATCTGTGCACGGAGGCATAGGGAGTCTTTATGAGTACGCCAACTCAGTAGTAATGAAAATAAATCACAGTCTGGGTAATATAAACACACAGAACAGGTACACAATTTCACAAAAGCCAGTAAAACACCAAATCACCGAGTAGTATTCATCAAATAATAAGTTCGAAATCAGTTTCCATAAATCCCTTGAAAACAAGTGCAATATCAGTATATCTCAATAAAATTCTCAGTAAAACCAGTTTGAAAACGAAGTAAATCATAGTTTGAAACTCAGTAAAAATCTTCGTAAAACTGCCCCTCGGGCCATAATCATTTCTCGTAATAATTTCTTTCAGTATCAGCCCATCAGGCAACCTCACAATCACTCTGCCCATTAGGAAACCTCACAATCACTCTGCCCATCAGGCAACCTCACAATCACTCTTCATATGCCCCGCGGGCATCACTCAATCCGTACCAGCGCTCACTGGGGGTGTGTTACAGACTTCGGAGGGGCTCCTACAACCCAAGCGCTATAATAAGCCACAGCATGGCATAAATCACACACAATATAGGCCCGCAGCCTCACTCATATCATATCATCCTCACAATATAGGCCAGCAGCCTCACTTAGTCAAACACTCTCAATTTTCCCTTCAGGCCATAATATATCGGGTTCTCGACCCAAAAATAGTGTTTCATTTTCAAGAAGTAGTATCAAAATACTCTGAGTGTCAAAAAAATATCACATAAAAGACTGAGTGAAAAATCATAACGTATCAGTGAGGAAAATATAGTAAACACAACCCTCAAGGGGTAAAGAGATCGGCACTAGGCCCCAAACATGGCTTACAACCCAAATCATATCAAGTATATATATAGTACTATTGGAAATAAGCTTTAAAATCCGTTTCGCAACTCAATAGTCGCCTAAGCAGGAAAGATGTTTCCAAAGTTTCCACCTTTTCATTTCAAAACCCATGGAAGGGTGCATAGTCCGGGGTTTTATACCCTCAGGACAGGATTTAAAGACATTACTTACCTCAAAACTAGCCCGGAATTATTCCGCAATGCGCTTGCCTCTCCAATCAACCACCGAAGGCTCCAAATCTACCAAGTTCAGATTTTTATCATCAATATATGATTAAGGAACGAATTCCAATCGAAGGATATCAAATTTAACTCAAAAATCCGAAACCGGTCAAAACCCGACCCCCGGGCCCACGTCCCGAAACTCAGAAATTTTTATAGAAAAGTGTTCTTCGTCCTCTCACGAGTCCGTACATATAAAGAACACCGAAATCGGAGTCCGTTTGACCCCTCAAATCGACCATTGAAGGTCTCATAATCTCAAGCCTTAAAACCCACTTTTTCTACTGATTTTCCATGAATTTACATTGGTTTTAGGTTCTATAATCACTCATAATCGAATTTTAATGACTAGAACACTTACCTCAATGAAGAACAAGGATTTTCCTCTTCAAAATCGTCCCCAAAAGCTGTTTTTTGTACAACAATGGTGAAAAATAAAGTTTAAGTCGCGGAGGGTTTATTTTATATTTCTCTGAACAGTGGTTCCGCATCTGCGGCCACTTAAGCGCACCTGCGGACCCGCATCTGCGGTCCCAAGTCCGCACCTGCGAGAAATCCCCAAAAACTCGGCCTCCGCACCTGCGCCCTTTTTCTCCGCACCTGCGACTTCGCAGGTGCGATCCTACTCCCGTACCTGCGATCCTCTACTGAGACCCTCACTTCCGCACTTGCGACCCCCTGCCCGCTCCTGCGGGCCCGCACCTGCGATCAAACATCCGCAGGTGCGAAAATCTCTGTGATTTCACACCAGCAGCTTTTTGTTGCAATTTCCAACTTCCGAAATTCTCGTTATTCATCCGAAATCCATCTCGAGCCCCTCGGGACCTCAACCAACATACCAACACCTCACATATGATCATTTCAACTTAGTTGCACTCTCAAAACACTAAAATTAACATCAAAACACCAATTTGCATCGGATTCGAGCCTAAGAACTTCGAAAATTCTAAAATCCACCAATGACGCCGAAACTATCCAAAACAACTCCGATTGACCTGAAATTTTGCGGACAAGTCCAAAATGACATTACGAACCTGTTCTAACTGTCGGAATTCCATTCCGACCCCGATAGCCTATTTTCCACTGCCGTCCGGAAATCGCCAAAAACTAACTTTCGCCAATTCAAGCCTAATACTACACCGGACATCACATAATTATTCTGAACATACCCCTAAGTCCCAAATCACCTAACGAAGCTATCTGAGACATAAAATCTGCATTCCGAGGTCGTTTACCAATAAGTCGACCCTTAGTTGACTTTTCACATTTTAAGGCTATTTTTGAAGGCTAATTGTCTGAACTCTCACTACAACCATTCGATTTCAAGTCTATCAACTCTAATACATAAAATACAGTATAACCAATCTATAACAAGTCAATAACAATAATTATAATGCAAGTTTTACGTAACGACAGACCGGGTCGTTACAGTGAGTGACAACCATACCATAGGGAAAATTGGTGAGATCATTAGCACTTTCTACCATGAAATTTATGAACCAAGAGGATAAATTAATCTTGAGTTTAGTCACAAGACAGTAAACAAGAAAGGTATCTCGTTGAGAGAAGGTGGAGAATGATCCAGTGCGAGGAGGAAGAGTGGTTGCAACAATTTGGGCTAGAACTCAGGTTCTAGAGCTAACATAACTTGGACTTAATTGGTTAGGGAGGAAATCAGATGGACACTCAGCAATACAACATTTTTTTATCAAAAAGAATTTCAAAGTCATCAGGCCAAGTATTTTTGAAAAGAATGGGAAAATCAGAGCACTTACACTGAAAAGTTGAGTCGAACATGGCACAATCTAGAACTATCTGTTTACCTAAAACTAGGGATTCCAACTTATCAGGCTTGCTAGAGCAAAGATTTTACATAAAACATTCTCACTAAGGGTTCATAGACTTTAGGAAGGGGTACAGAGAGAAATTTGGACCATCCTTGAAAGACAAATAGATCATTTACCTTACAATTGAGGGCTTCCATGTCGTCAAGGTCGACTATTCTGCCATGAGTAATGGGCTTGTCTTTTAGGGCAACGAAGAAATCCCTGCTTGGGGTATCCCAGAAATTGAGGTCTAACTCTAGAGAACTTAAAAGGTCTATTTTGGATTTCTTGGGGGTAAGAGATTCATTGGGGTCTTCCATGGGCCTTTTTTCTAGGGCTTTTTCTCCTAAGTGATGAGAGTGATTGTATTGGTAAAAAATATAGCCTCAAACGTGTTGGATGACTCATCCAGCAAGGTGGACCAAATAGAACATCACACGTGGACACGGGATAAAAAGGTACGGTCAATACAAGAAATTAGCCGCGGAAAGATCATCAAAGAAGAAGAGACACTGTCACAACGAATCCGGACGCAATAATGGGCAAATTCGAAGATCAGCAATCAATGTCTTGTACGTTATGTAACTCCTAAAATAACAGTTACTATTCACCATTGTAACGCCTCATTAATGTAATAATTAAACATTAAATAGGCTATCATGACAGAAATACAAATGTTGTACTAGGAGAATATCCCTATAAAAGGGATAAAAATGTAACAGACAGGATCATCTGATTTCTGGGATACTAAGCTATTTTATTCTTTTATTGCTCTCGAAATTATTACTACTTTCTTTATTTTACTAATTCGATTATCAGTAACCCGAGGTTATCCTAAATTAAGCTTTAGTCAAAGGATTTTATTTTTTGGTTAAACAAATTGGTTCCGTTACCGGGAATCTGATAATCATCATTTTCGCTACCAACCGATATCCTTAAAATCATGTCGAATTTCAACAACAACAATGTCAGCAATAATGACGATAACAACCAGCAAAGAAGTGAAACCCCGGTTTCAACTCCTCCTCCAGGAACTCCACGAGCTTCAAGAGAACCATCTTCTGAAAGAGCTGACAATCGTAACAATAATGAACAACCAGTGGAATCAGATCAAATAAGCAAATGATTGCTGAATACGTGGGACAGGCTTTGCGAGAATTTGCAAGAGGATTGCCACAAGTACCTCCAGTACTACCAACACTGCCTCTGAATAATACAATTCTAGTAGAAGATTTGCAAGCGGGGTTAACAAATTCAACCAGGAATGAAACTCTCAATACACTTCCTGAAACACGACCAGGTACGACTAGTAATTCAGAATTATAAAATTTATTATTGACCATGCAGAAGCAGATGAAAGAAAAAAACGATCGCATCGAGCAAATCCCTGTCGTTCCGCCTATTATCAAAGGAATTGATGTGGATAGGTATTCTCAACAACCTTGGAAGCTAACTGCAGCCCCCNNNCACAAAAAGTTGAAAAACGAATGGAAGATATATTCAAGATAAAGCAAGGAGACAAGGAATTGCTCCGCGAGTTTGTAGACAGGTTTCAAAGGGAAAGAATGCAACTACCAAGGGTGCCTGACAACTGGGCAGCCATGGCATTCACAAGCAACTTGAACGAGAAAAGTTCAGAAGCCACGAGACGACTCACAGAAAGTCTAAGAGAATTCCCAGCCACGACATGGAATGACGTATACAACAGGTACAGTACTAAATTAAGGATTGAAGAGGATATAATCACACGATCAAAAGATGAAGAATATCACAGAACAAGGCGCCTAGAATCAGAGAAAAAGTCAGGTAAAAACAGGTATGATCCTTACTTAGGACCCTCGAGACGTGACCTACGTCCCAGGTTCGAAAATACAAAACCTTCAGGAAGAGATACAAACTCATCCTCATCTAGATCCAGGAGAGATCGAGATGAACAATTCCGGGATATTACCCGAATTGGACACCATAACTTTAATGTAAGCAGCACTGAGCTCGTCTCAATACTAAGAAGTATGGGAGACAAAGTTAAATGGCCGAAAGAAATGCGTTCTAATCCTAACAGGAGGAACCTCGATCAATGGTGTGAATTCCATAATGATCACGGCCATAGAACGGCAGACTGTAGATATTTACAAGGTGAAGTAGAACATCTATTAAAACAGGGCTATTTAACAGACTTGTTTAGTGATAAAGGTAAACAGGCATATATGAAGAACAGGCAGGAGCCACCGAAACCACCCTCCCCAAAACGGACTGTTAATGTCATACATGGAGGAGAAGAAGTAAACGGGATAATCTGCTAGCTAACCTCAAAAGTCACGAACACCCACGAAAAGCAGGTTCGAGAAGAAATGAGGGAAGAACAAATATCTTTTGACGACGCAGACTTTGGTGGATTAATACTTCCACACAATGACGCGCTGGTAATATCCTTACTCATTCATGACACTAACGTTAAAAGGGTGTTGATTGATCCAGGCAGTTCAGTCAATATTATTTTGATGAAAGTCATGGAAGAAATGCTAGTAGAAAACACAATGATTCCAAAGGTTCGAGCCATATCTGGGTTCGACAATTCAACAGTGATAACTAAAGGTGAGATTGAACTCAACACTTACGCTGAGGGAGTCATCAGAAATGCAAAATTCCAAGACATTAACACGGAAATGGCTTACAACGTCATCCTGGGAAGACCATGGATTCATGATATGAAAGCAGTTCCATCTACTTTACATCAAGTAATAAAATTCCCTTCCAAATGGGGAATAAGGCAGATCAGGGGTGATCAGCAAACCTCGAGGAATATTAATTCAATAACTCTTAACAATAAAAGAGACGCGGAAGAAACAACGAATTGTCAAACAGAGGCTCATCAACCAACAGGTATGGAACAAACTTCTGATCAGCTACGTACCAAAGAAATAGATATTCTAATAGGTACGGAAGAGGATAATGACAAAACAAATCCTGTAAACATCAAGAATGAGCCAGAACATACGGACATAGACTCCAGACCAGATTTCATTCATGAATCAGAAGAAGAAGAACATATCAAAACAACTGCTGAAGAACTCGAGGTTGTTCCCATCTCAGAACAAAAGCCCGAAAGGAAACTTTACATTGGCGTAAAATTGTTAGAAAGATTAACTCCAGAACAAAAAGGCACGTTTGTCAATTATTTAAAGGCGAATGAGGATTGTTTTGCATGGTCCCATTCGGATATGATAGGTATCCCACCAGAAGTGATGACTCACAAGTTAAACGAAGATCCATCGTTCGTACCTGTTAAACAAAAGAAACGAAAACAAGGATCTTTCAAAAATCAAGTGATCAATGAATAAATTCAAAAGCTTTTAAATATAGGGTCGATACGAGAGGTAAAGTATCCTGACTGGATAGCTAACACCGTAGTAGTACCCAAAATGAACGGCAACTGGCGGGTATGTGTCGATTATACTGATCTAAATAAAGCATGTCCTAAAGATTCATTTCCCTTGCCACATATAGATCAAATGATCGATGCAA
>ML292938.1:25917-64605 GCA_005239495.1 Nicotiana undulata | reverse complement strand
ATCTCTCTATCACTTTTGATATTTTACGCATGTACAATATGAAACTCAACCCAGAAAAATGTGCCTTCGGAGTAAAATCTGTTAAGTTTTTGGGATTCCTTGTGTCTAACAGAGGAATAGAGGTAAATCCAGCACAGATAAAAGCTATAAAAGAAATACCTGAAATCTTGAGAAATAAAAAAGAAGTCCAAAGATTGACAGGAAGAATAGCAGCTCTTGGGAGATTTATTTCTAAGTCTTCCGAAAAAAGCTTTAAATTCTTTGCAGTTCTTAAAAAGCAAAATCAGTTTGAATGGACTGAAGAATGTCAACAGGGTTTAAAAGACTTGAAGGTCTACTTGTCAAAACCACCATTGCTATCAAAGCCAAAATAAGGAGAAAGATTATACATCTACCTGGCTGTCTCAGAAATTGCCGTAAGTACAGTACTGGTAAGAGAAGAAAGAGGAAAAAATCTCCCATTTATTATGTAAGCAAAACTTTACTAGATGCAGAGACTAGATATCCACATCTAGAAAAATTAGCTTTAGCATTAATAATGGCATCAAGAAAATTGCGTCCTTATTTTCAATGTCATCAAATTACTGTCGTAACTTCATATCCTTTAAGGAATATTTTGCATAAACAAGAACTGTCAGGAAGATTAGCCAAATGGGCCATAGAATTAAGTGAACATGATATAACATATCAACCTAGAACTGCAATTAAATCACAAATATTGGCCGACTTTGTAGCTGACTTTAGCAATAATATTACTCCTGAAGTAGAAAAGGAATTGCAACTTTTCAATGGTATAAACCCAGGTCAGTGGACCCTATTTACAGATGGCTCATCTAATATAAAAGGAGCAGGATTAGGTATTGTACTAATATCACCCACGGGTGAAAAGATACGACAAGCAATCAAATGCTATCCAATAACTAACAATGAAGCAGAGTACGAGGCTGTTATTGCAGGTTTAGAATTGGCACGAGAGTTGTCAATCGAACAAATCAAAATCAACAGCGATTCATAACTAGTGGTAAATCAAATACAGGGGACTTACATCGCTCGAGAAACTCGAATGCAACAGTACTTATAAAAGGCACGAGAACTTATGAGACAATTCAAAATGTGTGAAATAATACAAATACCTAGAGAGGAAAATGCTGAAGCAGATGCATTGGCCAGCCTCGCAGCAGTTACGGACGTAACCAATAAAGACAACATTATCGTGGTACACCTCTTCCATTCGACAGTCGATCACAACAAGAATGAGGTATCTTTCAATAATCTAACTTGGGATTGGAGAAACGAAATTCTTAACTTTTTGCAGAACAGTATCGTGCCTGAAGACAAAAAAGCAGCTCAAGCGCTCCGCCGCAAAGCAGCGAGATACTGTTTAAATCACAGTACCTTGTATCGCAAAATGTTTGGAGGACCTCTAGCTCAATGCCTCGGACCTAAGCAACTTATCTCTTAAGGAAATTTAACGGTTCATATCACAGATGGTATCCAGCAAATATCATGCGCAGGAAATGTCGAGGGTCGAACGGCCCGAACCAACAATAATAAAATGTGCACTGCCGAAGAGTCGAACGGCTCGAACCATAGATACATCTATTACCCCGCTCGCGAATCGTACATGCGACGCAGTCAAATATAAATAATAGAGTTACCCCGCTCGGGAATTTTACATGCGACGCATGTACTCATAGATACACACATTCAAACAGTCAATCCAGGATTTATCAGGAAAACAATTACCCAAGGAAGTGATAAATTCTATTTTAATGGTCACGAAGATCGTATTTAAATCTTTTCTAGAAATTCATTTGCCAAGTTCGATAAGGTTTAAACATTTTTAAATTCATCAGTAAAGTTACAAGTACGGCAAATAAAATATGCTTTTGGGTCCTAGACTACCCGGACATAAGCATAATAGTAGCTACGCATGGACTCTCGTCGCCTCATGCGTACGTAACCCCCACAAATAGTAGCTCATATTTGATTATTTCACCTATGGGGACAATTCCCCCTTACAAGGTTAGAAAAGAGACTTACCTCGCTCCGAAGATTCATAACCGACTTTCAAGCCCTTCCGGTAATTCAAATCCATGCACCACGCTCCAAAACTAGCCTATAATTATGCAAACCCATAAAAATATACCCTAATACTTATAACAATTCAATTTATATAGATTCCTAACTCCGCTCGGAAAGTTGACCAAATTGCCCTCGGGCCCACGTGCTCGGATTTCAAAAATTTTCAAAGATAAACATTACCAATAACTTCACAAACTCAAAAATATAATCAATTCCAAATCCCATATCCTATTTCGTGGTCAAAGTCCAAAATACCAGTTTTCTAGGTCTTTCTTCAAAATCCCAAATTTCCACAAATTTTCGTGTGTAATCCACGTATAATCCAAGTATTTAACTCAAAATGGGAAGAAATCACTTACCTTACCGAAGATGCTGAAAATGAAACTCCAAAATTGCTCCAAAATCGCCTTCCATGGAAGAAATGAAGTGCAAATGAGTCAAAACCTCAGTTTTTAAAAGAACACTGCCCAGGCGACCTTCATCGCGAACGCGTCCATGCCCTCGCATTCGCGAAGCCCAGCAGCTCAGGCCCAAAATTATACTCTTCGCAATCGCTATCCTCCAAACGCGTTCACGAAGTCCATCTTCCCTACACCTTCGCGTTCGCATTCCCCACTCCGCGTTCGCATAAGCCAAAAGACCTTAGACCCAGCTCTCATTTTCCTTCTACGCGTTCGCGTACCATGCCTCGCATTCGCGTAGTAGACTCAGCTGAACCCTCCGCGTTCGCGACCACCACCTCGCATTCACGAAGCCCAAATCCAGCAGCCTCTAACTTTTCTCTTCGCGAACGCAGAACTCCCCTCGCGTTCGCGAAGAAGGAAACCAGATACAGCAACCACCAGCAGCAAATTCACCCAGACGGATCTGAAACAACCCCGAAACACACCCGTGGCCCCCAGGACCCCGTCTACTCACACCACTCAGTCCCATAACATCACACGGACCTGCTCGGGGCCTCAAATCACATCAAATAACATTGAAACAATGGATCGCATCTCGATTCAATCTTTATGAACTTTGAAATTTCCAACTTCTACAATCGATGTCCAAACCTATTAAATCACGTCTGATTGACCCCAAATTTTGCACACAAGTCATATTCGACATTACGGACCTACTCCAACTTCCGAAATCGGAATCCGACCCCGATATCAAAAAGTCTACTTCCGGTCAAACTTCTTAAAAACCTTCAAATTTCTAACTTTAGCCAAATGACTCCAAACTGACCTACGGACCTCCGAATCCACTTCGGAGCGCGCTCCCAATACCAGATTCACCATACGAATCTATTCCCAAACTCGGATTCCCAAACAGACATCTAACATTGAATCACAATTCAACCCAAATTTATGAACTTCTTCCAAAATACCAACTTCCAGAATAGACGTTGAAACGCTCCCGGGTCATCCAAAACCCAATCCGGACATACACCCAAGTCCAAAATTATCATACCAACCTGTTGGAACCTTCAGATCACGATTCATAGGTCGTTTACTCAAAAACCACTACCTAACCATCTCTTCCAACTTAAAGCTTCGGAAATGAGAATTCTCTTTCCGAATCGACTCTGAACTTCCCGAAATTCCATTCCAACCACGCTTGCAAGTCTTGATACATGAAGTGAAGCTGCTCATGGCCTCAAACCGCCAAACGACGCGTTGGATCTCAAAACGACCGATCGAGTTGTTACATTCTCTCCCACTTAAACATATGTTCGTCCTCGAACGTGCTAAGAACTGCTCTGGAGTTGTCTGAAATCATTATTTAACACTTCGCGCACCTACATGTGCTACCGCCACTCAGTTGAGCACATTAGCTCGATCAAATCTGAAGATATCCTTTTTTGTCCGTACAGTAAGCTCGGAACCCAGTTACAACACCCGAAATTCTCTACCAGGCCTGTTTCCAATATATGAACACTGAATCAATCACTACACGAAGTACCAGAACATGATTTTATGCCTTTGCTGAATTAGCACCATACACCGCATAATTCATCATCTAACCATAATGACACTCCCTGATCTTAATGGCCAAAGTTCCACGAATCTGATGCTCCCAGTGCACCTCATGAAATATATATAGGTCCTTCTATAACGCTTACGGTACCACCACAACGGAGGAGATGTGTAGAAATTCATAACCATCTACAGAGTTAACAAATCATTGAATCTCTCCTCTTGACTAGAATCATCACCTCATTATGAACCAAATAATGGTATTTGTTCTTTAATATACTTCACGTAATCTCATCGCACTGATTCTTGAATCCAAAAATCTTGTCTCACCCAGTATGAACCGCCCAGCTAACAAGTCACCCCAGACATGACCAACAGTCTCACATGATGCCAAAATGCGCCAATAGGCCACAACTCGAACGTGATACATAAAGAAAAGGACTCAGGAAGGGACTACTCAACTCACACAATTATTATGAACTTTCCTCAGAAAATAGGAAGCAAAACACACAAGATAGAATTTAGAAAACCGCACTCAACATCGCATTGTTGCGGCGTACAACCCGATCCAAGTAACATACCCGTGGTGGCGTGCCACCCAATCCACACATGAAATTCACATAAGGAGATATGCACCGAGCTAAATTGCTCATTATTACAAAATACTAAATATCGGTCACAAGCACGCTAAGTGTATAATACCATCCTGGGGAGACTGATAGAGCCATATGCTACAAAACTCAAGCACAATTGAGGTGCGATACATGATCTGAATCTCAAGAACCATCATGTTCACATAACATCATCACTACACGGAACCTCAACATTTAAGAAATTATCAAGCCATTCCACAGCTCACACGGCACAACATAATTTTACATGAAATGGGCGAAGATGGAAAAACATCCAATATTCCAATACCCCTCCTTGAGAAGCGCTATACTGAAATGAACACATCTGACTCACATGGAGCCCATTATCATATTTAAATCCATTCACAAACCTCAAGCCGATTCCGCTCGCACCTAACTAGGCTAATAGCCTTACCTGGATCCATAATAACACACTTCTTCTCATAACCCGCAAGAACAACCATCATAGCCGGAGCAAACCCCCCACATTCCGCAACTAAATGAACCAAGCGCCCACCAGGCATAAATTCCCCAATAAGCGATATTACCACATTCTTTATACTTGGTCTAAATCTCCAATCAATCAGGTGACTACATGACACACTTATACAATCTTCCCGCGAGATATGCTCCCACGACCTCCCGCACAAGGTAGCAAGTCTGCACATCCATGGCACCGGTCATACTAACGAGGTTAAGCAAATCAAGAACTCATACCCAGGATGCAAAGTTAAACATCGATCTCAGGTGACGCTGAAGACAACACCAGCCTACTCTAAACATTCAAATCCCTTTTCTTTCTCATCCAAGTTCGTGACATCCTTGCCAACACTGAACCGCAACCCTGGTCCTCAATTTCAAATTTCATACCGCTCATTGCACCTAACAAGCCAATATGTCATAGTACAAGAATTTCATCATAACTCCTGAACCACTAATAGGGTAAACACTTCATCATATAGAAACTTTCTACTTAACTCATTCCAAGAGATCCATAACAACACGCGAATAAATCCTCATAACTGTAGAATATGCAAATCCTCAAGTAGTGGTGTAAGCCACCATACCCCTTCCGGGATCCGCCTACGCATAACAGGCCATAATGCTTGAATACTTTTAGATAAAATCTATTACGGTGGCTGACAAGCCTCGCACATACTGTCACAAATCACCTGCATAACTTAATCACGCTGAAGGAACTGATCATCCATAAATGTGCCACTTCAACCATGGCTAACCAATCTATCTTCTCCTAATTCAGCCTTAACTTAACTTAGAATTAACAATTGCTTCATACAAAACATTGTGAACCCCAAATCCACACCCCTCTTGAGTGACCTTATATCACGAGACCATTCCGTCTCAAATCCCACGGGTCATCGCATACCCTCCAATGCTACATCGCAAGCCAAAGATAAGATAGAACACTCCGAGCCTCTAATCAAAATCTGCTGCAAAAGCTCAATTCTTAACCATATTGCGGGCTTGAAATCCTTAAGCACCGCATTTTTAAACTTTGAATTCTCTAGGACCGTTATTAAGAGTCACCCACTCTGACTTGGTCCCGAGTATAATCAACTCCAAGACCCTTATAGCACATAAACATCATCCCAACGAAGCACTCGACTGAGTCACTTTCCTTGCAACCCGGATCTACACGAAGCAAAACCCTGGGCCTCTCCCAATAAGGCCAGTTATACCACACATCTCTCAAATCATTTGCTCAAATTGCCATTTTATTCCTTTCCCTTCGCTGTAATAGCTTGCCAATACACCGACAACCCGAAACCCCCATGAGAAGATAATGCTGCAACTCAATCGCAGACGGTGGGACTCTCTCACTTAGCCTGAAGCTACTCCTTGCACAACTCTGGAACCCACCAAAATTCTTTCTTCATTGTTGACATGATCTTGCACAACCAACCCGTCAAATTCCTTTAGATTCTTGGTTAGCATTTCATGAACACTATGAATATCTAGCATCATTCGTAGATTCGGCCTCTTATCGAATAGTCAATAGAATTCCTCGCAGAAACTTTGCCAACCACACGACCGCTAACCTGCTCGCAGGAGATAACCCACCTGTGAAAATTACATGCCGACATCCTCCAACGTTGATGCACGGGGAACAATCACTACGTCATCGATACCCCATCCTAAGCCCGTTCTCATTCACCAACCGCATCAATCCATTCACTCCTTATGGACATCTATTAAATGTGCGTCCATATTTTCCAATTCAAAGTTGCATTGCATCCTTCTTTATATCAAGCACTCCTTCTTGCATCCAATCTCCCGTCGTAATAACAAATATTTTAATTTAAGCTCGTGGACCCAATCGCCGTCCACTAAAATTCTCAAATCACGCAAAGCTTCTCCTCAAGATGGGCAGCTATCTTACCACAGAACTCATTTGCTACGCTGCCACTCTCCCACTTTGGTCAAACTCACTCCTTTGAGCGATCTGCTCGACCTTCGCTTCTTGCACCTGGTCTTCTAGAAATAGAACCACCACCTGACACTTCTCACATGTCCTTCCTCATCTTTTCCTGCCCAGTTGCTGCCTTAAATCAATACCCACATCTGTAGCACTCGAACCGATAGATCGCTACCAACCTCAACCCCTTTCCGAAGATCCTCCTTCTCGAGCCAGCATCATCAGAAATACCTATTCAATTCTGAACCACCGTACACCGCGATCTTTAACAGTCGTTTCTTCAATACTATCTCACTATATCCCGCCCCAAAGGCGAATTGTCGAAGATCATAACACTGGCAAACTTAACACATTCAATCGAGGACAACGTTGCCACGTCGTAGATAAAAATTCCATCACACTTGAAAACACCAAGCCTCATTACTCTATCAACACGAACCTGATCATCTCTAGTCCAATTTCCTTTCCTCCACCAAAAATAAAATACTGAAATCTCGGGATCATGCTCATAGTAGAACTCCTATCAAGTCATTCACTGTCTCAACACATGGGCAAGCATCTTACCACCACGTCAATTACTACACGATAATCATTCATGAGCATCATAACACCCTTAGAATAGCCTCAAAGCTCCCAGAAATACAACCACTGAGCTTAAACAACATAATATCCTTCCGCAAGGCAACGATAATATCCCCAACCGACTATGCATGGAAAAACATCACGCACCATATCTGTAATACCATTAATATTCCTCAAATCCCCGATTCATTACAAGCGCTTCGCGTCGCGTAAGATTGAGTAGGAAGGAAACATAGGCATAAGCCTCAAAGGAATCAAATCACACGATAAGGAATCAAGTAGGGAAGTGCTCCTAACAGCTCTGTCGCCTCTCGAAGATAAGTACAGATGTCTCCGTACCGATCCCCAAGACTCTACTAGACTTTCTCATGACTCGTGAAACCTAAGGGAACCTAGTGCGATGATACCACGTTGTCACGACCCAGAATCCATCAAGGTCGTGATGGCGCCGGACACCACTGTCAGGCAAGCCAACGCTCAATAGTTAATTAAATTCCTATTGTAGTATTTAAAATCGTTACTTTTGATTTCATCCCAAAGTCATCCCAGAACCCGGTCACAAGTGCATGAGCAATTTCTAAGAAAAACCAACTGAAATACAATAACTGTCTGAAATACAAATGGGACAGTAAAGGAAGTACAACTCAATACTCTGAAGGAGACTCTGCTGGCTGTGGGTCGTCTCGAGAGGTGCAACTCGCCTAAGTCCCCATCTCGACCATGCCACAGCGCCAAGCGGGGCCACTAGATATACATGTACATGTGCAAATGTACATGTGCAACAAAATGCGCAGCAAGTGTAGTATGAGTACGAAAAACAACGTGTACCCAGTAAGTATCCCGCCTAACCTCGAAGAGGTAGTGACGAGAGGTCGACTTTGACACTTACTAGAGGTCAAATTAATATAATCAAGTGTGATGTCAAACATGGACGTTATTATCAAATAACAATAAACAGCGGGAAAGGACAACTTCTTCCATAAATTATAAATTCCCAGTTTTCGTCATTTCAATTAGTAACTTTTCTCTTAAGGAAATTTAACGGTTCATATCACAGATGGTATCCAGCAAATATCATGTGCAGTTAATGCCGAGGGTCGAACGGCCCGAACCAATAATAATAAAATATGCAGTGCCGAAGGGTCGAACGGCTCGAACCATAGATGCATCTATTACCCCGCTCGTGAATCGTACATGAGACGAGGTCAAATATAAATAATAGAGTTACCCCGCTCGTGAATTTTACATGCGACGCATGTACTCATAGATACAGACATTCAAACAGTCAATCCAGGCTTTATCAGGAAAACAATTACCCAAGAAAGTGATAAATTCTCTTTTAATGGTCACGAAGATAGTATTTAAATCTTTTCTAGAAATTCATTTTCCAAGTTTGATAAGGTTTGAACATTTTTAGATTCATCAGTAAAGTTACAAGTACGGCAAATAAAACATGTTTTTGGGTCCTACACTACCCGGACATAAGCATAATAGTATCTACTCACGGACTCTCGTCGCCTCGTGCGTACGTAGCCCCCACAAATCGTAGCTCATATTTAATTATTTCACCCATGCGGACAATTCCCCCTTACAAGGTTAGAAAGGAGACTTACCTCGCTCCGAAGATTGATAACCGACTTCCAAGCCCTTCCGGTAATTCAAATCCATGCACCACGCTCCAAACCTAGCCAATAATTATGCAAACCCATAAAAATATACCCTAATACTTATAACAATTCAATTTATATAGATTCCCAACTCCGCTCGGAAAGTTGACAAAATTGCCCTCGGACCCACGTGCCCGGATTTCAAAAAAATTCAAAGATAAACATTACCCATAATCTCACGAACTCAAATATATAATTTATTCCAAATCCCATGTCCTATTTCGTGGTCAAAGTCCAAAAATACCAATTTTCTAGGTCTTTCTTCAAAATCCCAAATTTCCACAAATTTTCGTGTCTAATCCACGTATATTCCAAGTATTTAACTCAAAATGGGAAGAAATCACTTACCTTACCAAAGATGCTGAAAATGACACTCCAGAATTGCTCTTAAATCGCCTTCCATGGAAGAAATGAAGTGCAAATGAGCCAAAACCTCGGTTTTTAAAAGAACACTGCCCAAGCGACCTTCATCGCGAACGCGTCCATGCCCTCGCGTTCGCGAAGCCCAGCAGCTCAGGCAAAAAATTCTACTCGCCTTCGCGAAGGCCAGCTGCCCTACACCTTCGCGTTCGCATTCCCCACTCCGCGTTCGCATAAGCCAAAAGACATTAGGCCCAACTCTCATTTTCCTTATACGCGTTCGTGTAGTAGACTCAGCCGACCCCTCCGCATTCGCGACCACCACCTTGCGTTCGCGAAGGCCAAATCCAACAGCCTCCAAATTTTCTCTTCACGAACGCGGAACTCCCCTCGCGTTCGCGAAGAAGGAAACCAGATACAGCAACCAGCAGCAGCAAATTCACCCAGATTCGATCCGAAACCACCTCGAAACACACCCGAGGCCCCCAGGACCCCGTCTACTCATACCACTCAGTCCCATAACATAACACGGACCTGCTCGAGGCCTTAAATCTCATCAAATAACATCGAAATAATGGATCGCATCTCGATTCAATCTTTATGAACTTTGAAATTTCCAACTTCTACATTCGATGCCGAAACCTATCAAATCACGTCCGATTGACACCAAATTTTGCACACAAGTCATATTCGATATTACAGACCTACTCCAACTTTCGGAATCGAAATCCGACCTCGATATCAAAAAGTCCACTTCTGGTCAAACTTCTTAAAAACCTTCAAATCTCTAACTTTAGCCAAATGACTCCAAAATGACCTACGGACCTTCGAATCCACTTCGGAATGCGCTTCCAATACCAGATTCACCATACGAAGCTATTGCCAGACTCGAATTCCCAAACGGACATCGATAACACTGAATCACACTTCAACCCAAATTTATGAACTTCTTCCAAAATACTAACTTCCAAAGTAGACGTCGAAACACTCCCAGGTCATCCAAAACCCAAACCGGACATACACCCAAGTCCGAAATCATCATACAAACCTGTTGGAACCTTCAGATCATGATTCAGAGGTCGTTTTCTCAAAAACCACTGCCTAATCATTTCTTCCAACTTAAAGCTTCCGAAATGAGAATTCTCTTTCTGAATCGACTCTGAACTTGCCGAAATTCCATTCCAACCACGCGTGCAAGTCTTGATACCTGAAGTGAAGATTCTCATGGCCTCAAACAGCCAAACTACGTGTTGGATCTCAAAACGACCGGTCGGGTCATTACACTAACCTTAGCTTGAGGGAGTAGGTATTGTGTGACTACTTGCTACTTGTTTTGTTGTTAAATACAATGTATAGGTGAGGTGTCGAGTACCTATACGTTGTGGTCGAGTCATAACATGCGGATGAAAGTTCATTATTTATATTCTTGTTGTCTTAAAGCCTATTATCTATGCTTATTGTTGCTATTGAGATGTTAGAAGATTTGTATCCGGTTCCACCGAAATGGATAACATTGTGAATATTGATTTGAGGTTGAAATATTAAATTGTGAAACTAATTATGATGAAACACTGAATTCTTGTGAAATTCCTCTTTATCTGTTGTTAACGATTCTGTGACTGGTGAGGAAGAGTGTAAAATATGAAGGGTGATGTCGTGCATAATTTATTTAAATGGTGAGGAAGAGTGTAAAATATGAAGGGTGATGTCGTGCATAATTTATTTAAATGGTGAGGAAGAGTGTAAAGCACGAAGGGTGATGTCATGCATAAATTATTTATATTGTGAGGAAGAGTGTAAAGCACGAAGGGTAATGCCGTGCATAATTTATTTCGATTGTGAGGTTGAAAGTAAAAGCACGAAGGGTGATGCCGTGCATTCTTATTTATTATCTGGTGAGGATGAGAGAAAAAGCACGAAGAGTGATGTCGTGCATTCTTATTTATTATCTGGTGAGGATGAGAGTAAAAGCACGAAGAGTGATGTTGTGCATTATTATCTATTATTTGGTGAGGCCGAGACTAAAAGCACGAAGTGTGATGCCGTGCAGATTTCCTTTCTATTTTAAATTGCTTGATTGGTTTATTGATCACTGTTTATTTATATCTTCTCGTTTTCTCACTCCTTATGTTGAAATTCCCCATTGCATGTCCCCTTCCCATTATTTGTTGTTTTAATTCTCTATTTGTTGTTATTTCTATTAGCATGTTTATATAAGTCCAGGTTTTCATGTGGTGTCCTGTCCTAGCCTCGTCACTACTTCGCCTAGGTTAGGCTCGACACTTACTAGTACATGGGGTAGGTTGTACTGATACTGCACTTTGCACTTCTTGTGCAGATCCAGGTTTATGTCTGAGCTGAGTTCGAGTTAGAGCTGACACTTTCGCACGGAGACACAAGGTAGATCTGCTAACGTCTGCAGATTCCTGGAGTCTCTTCATTATTATTCAGTTGTTGTATTATTTAGTTTCAAAAATAGTTATATATTTTCTTTCAGCCAAAGACTTGTAGTAATTCTTAGTAGTTCGTGAATTGTGAATCCAAACCCTGGGTAGCTAGAGATCAGTATTATTTCGGCAGTATAATACACTATTTCATTTATTACTTTTGGTATCGTATATTGGATGGTGGTAACACTTCGTATATGTTTTAATTGTTTTAAATGTCGAAACCCACTAAAGTTGGCTTGCCTAGCAAGTACAGTGTTAGGCGCCCACGGTCTCGACGGTGGGAATTCGGGTCGTGACAAGTTGGTATCAGAGCACTAGGTTGCCTAGGTCTCACAATTCATGGACAAGCTTAATAGAGTCTGAGGGATCGGTACTGAGACGTCTATACTTATCTCCCAGAGGCTATAAAGTTAGGAACAAGTTCACTTTATTTTTACTCTGTCGTGCGATTCTTGTTATCCCAATACTGATTGAACTCTTCTATTCTTATTCTCTCACATATGATGAGAACACGTACCTCTTCTTCTGCTAAAGAGCAACCGGATCCTCCAGCAACAACAACTCCTACAAGGGGTAGAGGCCGAGGCCGTGCCAGAGGTCGAGGCAAGGGCAGGACTCAGCCCAGTGCTCAGGCAGCAGCTCCAGCTGCAGAGCCTCAGATAGATCTTGATGAGGGGGCTCCAGCTCAGACCGTTCCAGCGGGACCAGCTTAGGTCCTAGAGGGCTTTATTGCTATTCCGGTGCTTCGGGATGCCTTGGTCTGACTAGTGGGCCTTATGGAGAGTGTAGCCTAGACTGGCGCATTCCCCGGGGTAGCAGCCGTATCCCAGGCTGGAGGAAGAGTCCAGACTCCTGCTACCCACACTTCGGAGTAGATTGCTTCTCAAATTCAGACCCCAACAGCCCATCCAGTTGGGGTAGTTTAGCTAGTTGTTGCAGCACCGCTCGCTAATAGGACTGTTATGTCATCCGATGCTTTGTAGAGATTAGATAGGTTTATCAAGCTTTTCCCTGTTCATTTTAGTGGTTCCACTTCAGAGGACCCCCAGGAATACCTTGATAGTTGTCATGAGGTTCTTTGGAACATGGGTATTTTGGAGACCAATGGGGTTGACTTTGCTGCTTTCCAGATGACTAGTTCTGCCAAGAAATGGTGGAGAGATTACCTATTGAATAGACCAGTTGGGTCATCTTCTCTTACTTAGGATCAGTTTTCACACCTCTTCTTGGAAAAGTTTCTACCCATTACTACTAAAGAGGAGTGTCGCTGTCAGTTTGAGCGTCTCCATAAGGGCAGCATGACTATTACACAATATGAGACCCGTTTCGTGGATTTGGCTCGCCATGGTACTCTTCTGCTACCCACAGAGAGAGAGAGAGGGTTAGGAGATTTATTGAGGGCCTTGCTCAGCCTATCAGGTTGCAGATAGACAAGGAGACGGGGAGAGAGATTTCTTTTCAGGATGCGGCCAATGTGGCCAGGAGAGTTAAGATGGTTCTTGGATTGGGAGGTTAGGGGTCAGACAAGAGACCTCGCTATTTTGGTGGATTCAGCGGTGCCTCATCTGGAGGCGGGGTTACTTTCAGTAAAGGCCATTCTTCTAGGCCATTCCATTCAGCACTTCAGACATCCCATGGTGACCTAGGTGGTTGTGTCTCTTACTTGCCTTATTCTGATCAGCCAGCTCCTATCAGTGCACCTCCTCTCTAGAGTTTTCAAGGTGGATATACAGGTCGACAGGGTCAATTTGTCGGCCAGCAGTCTCAGCAGCCGAAGTCTTGTTATACTTGTGGTGACCCAAGGCACATTCCTAGATATTGCTCTTGCGCATCGGGTAGTTCTCAGTATCAGGGTTCTCGTGCTATAATTCCGGCACCAGCTGACGCACCACCTGCCCAACCAGCCAGGCGTAGGGGTCAGGTATCTAGAGGTAGGGTCCAGATTGTTAGAGGTGGAGGCCAGCCCTCTAGAGGTGGAGGTTCGCATGTCAGAGGTCGTCCTAGAGACATGGTTCAGTGGTGGGGCCCAGCCCCGATTGTATGCATTCCGGCCAGACCTGAGGCGGATTTCTCTGATGCTGTTATCACAGGTACTATCTCAGTTTGCAATAGAGATGCTTCAGTTCTGTTTGATCCAGGGTCTACTTACTTTTATGTTTCATCTTACTTTGCTTCATATTTGGTTGTGCCCCGTGATTCCTTGAGCGTCCCTATATATGTGTCCACGCCCGTGGGGGTGCTATTATTGTAGATCGTGTGTATTGCTCGTGTGTGGTAGTTATTGAGGGTCTTGAAACCATTGTAGACCTTTTGCTCCTTGATATGGTTGATTTTATGTCATATAGGGTATGGATTGGTTGTCACCTTATTATGCCATCTTGGACTGTCACGCCAAGACAGTGACATTAGCCTTGCTGGGGTTGCCTCGATTAGAGTGGAGAGGAACTGCTGGTCATTCCTCCAGTAGGGTTATTTCTTATATGAAGGCTCGTCGCATGGTCGAGAAGGGGTGCTTGGCCTATTTGGCTCATGTTCGTGATTCTAGTGTTGAGGTTTCTTTTATAGATTTGGTGCATGTTGTTCGTGAGTTTCCCAAGGTGTTTCCTGCAGACCTTCCGGGGATGCCACCCAATAGGGATATTGATTATTGCATTGATGTGGCTCCGGGCACTCAGCCCATTTCTATTCCTCCATACCGGATGGCCCCGCCAGAATTGAAAGAATTGAAAGAATAGTTACAAGACTTTCTTGATAAGGGCTTCATTAGGCCTAGTGTCTCGCCCTAGGGTGCACCGGTTTTGTTCGTGAAGAAAAAGGATGGATCGATGAGGATGCGTATAGATTACCGACAGTTGAACAAAGTCACTATCAAGAATAAGTATCTGTTGCCGATAGTTGATGATTTGTTTTATCAGATTTAGGGTGCCAGGGTGTTTTCGAAGATATACTTAAGATCGGGCTACCATAAGTTGAAGATTAGGGCATCTGACGTCCCTAAGACAGCTTTTCAGACAAGGTATGGGCACTATGAATTTCAGGTGATGTCTTTTGGCTTGACTAATGCCCCAACAACATTTATGGACTTGATGAATCGGGTGTTCAAGCCTTATCTGGACTCCTTCATAATTGTGTTTATTGATGACATCCTAATATACTCCCGCAGTCGGGAGAAGCATGATCAGCACCTTCGGATAGCGCTCCAGAATTTGAAGGATAGTTAGTTGTATGCTATATTTTCAAAGTGCGAGTATTGGTTAGATTTAGTAGCTTTCTTGGGTCACATCGTATCAGTAGAGGGTATTCAGGTAGATCCTAAAAAGGTAGAGGCAGTCAAGAACTGCTAGACCTACTTCAGCCATGGAGATCAAGAGCTTCTTGGGTTTGGCGGGTTACTACCGTCGTTTTGTGGAAGGGTTTTCATCTATAGCAGCCCCAATGACTAATTGACATAGAAAGGTGCCCCATTCAAATGGTCGGATGAGTGTCAGGCGAGCTTTCAGAAGCTCAAGATAGCCTTGACTTTAGCACCAGTGTTGGTGTTACCATCAGGTTCAGGATCTTTCACGGTATATTGTGATGCCTCTCGTGTAGGGATCAGAGCGGTATTGATGCAGCAGGGCAGGGTGATTGCATATGCATCTCGGTAGTTGAAGGTTCATGAGAAGAATTATCATGTCCATGACTTAGAGTTGGCAGCCATTGTTCCCACGTTGAAGATTTGGAGGCACTATCTCTATGGTGTGTTGTGTGAGGTTTTCACGGATCATCGCAACCTTCAATACTTGTTCAAGAAAAAGTATCTCAATTTGAGGCAGAGGAGATGGTTAGAGCTACTAAAAGACTATGACATCACTATAGTATGGGCAGCCTTGCGTTCATTCTAGTTGGTGAGAGGCCGCTAGCTTTAGATATTCAGACTTTGGCCAACCAGTTTGTGAGGTTGGATATTTCAGAGCCCAGCCGTGTTCTAGCTTGTACAGTCGCTCAGTCTTCCTTATTCGAGCGTATCAGAGATCGGCAGAATGATGACCCTCACTTGATGGTCCTTAGGGACACAGTTCGGCACGGTGGTGCCAAGCAGGTTACAGTTGGAGATAACAGTGTTTTGAGGATGCAGGGTCGAATGTGTGTGCCTAATGTTGATGGGATTCGTGAGTTGATCCTTGAGGAGGCTCACATTTCTAAGTATTCTATTCACCCGGGTGCTGCCAAGATGTACCAGGACCTGCGGCAGCATTATTGGTGGCGAAGGATGAATAAGGATATTGTTTCTTAAGTGGCTCGATGCTTGAATTGTCAACAGGTGAAGTATGAGCACCAGA
This sequence comes from Nicotiana undulata, assembly GCA_005239495.1. Lineage (NCBI taxonomy): Eukaryota > Viridiplantae > Streptophyta > Magnoliopsida > Solanales > Solanaceae > Nicotiana > Nicotiana undulata. The sequence continues at coordinate 48,109 of ML292938.1, read as the reverse complement.
GACCCGGTGGTTTGCTTCAGCGGATAGAGATTCCTGAGTGGAAGTGGGAGCGTATTACTATGAACTTCGTTTTTGGGCTCCCACGAACTCAGAGGAATTTCGACGTTGTTTGTGTTATTGTGGATAAGATGACTAAATCAGCACACTTCATTCCGGTGGCAAATACTTACTCTTCGGAGCGGTTGGCAGAGATTTATATTAGGGAGATCGTTTGCCTTGACAGTGTGCCCTTGTCTATTATTTCTGATCGAGGTACGCAGCTTACCTCACACTTTTGGAGGGTAGTACAGCATGAGTTGGGCACGTGGGTTGAGTTGAGAACATCATTCCATCCTCAGACGGATGGGCAGTCCGAGCATTTTATTCAGATCTTGGAGGATATGTTTCGCGCCTGTGTTATTGACTTTCAAGGTTCTTGGGATCAGTTCTTGCCGTTAGCGGAGTTTGCCTACAATAACAGCTACCAGTCGAGCATTCAGATGGCTCCCTATGAGGCATTATATGGTAGACGGTCGCCAGTTAGATGGTTTGAGCCGGAAGAAACTCGGTTGTTGGGTACAGACTTAGTTAAGGAGGCCTTGGACAAGGTCAAGATTATACAGGATCACCTTTGTACAACTCAGTCCAGGCAAAAGAGTTATGCCAACCGTAAAGCTCTTGATGTACCATTCATGGTCGGAGAGAGGGTATTACTTCAGGTATCGCCCATGAAGGGTGTTATGAGATTTGGGAAGAAGGTCAAGTTGAGCCCTAGGTATATCGGGCCATTCGAGATCCTCGAGAGAGTGGGGGAGGTAGCTTATAGACTTGCATTGCCTCCAGGGTTATCCTTAGTTCATCCGGTATTCCATGTGTCTATGCTCCAGAAATATCATGGTGACCCGTCCCACGTGTTAGATTTCAGCTCTGTCCAATTGGACAAGGATTTGACCTATGAGGAGGAGCCGGTAGCCATTCTAGGCCGGCAGGTTCATGAGTTTAGGTCAAATAGTTACCCTTCAGTTCGAGTGTAGTGGAGAGGTCAGCCTGTTGAGTCAGCTACTTGGGAGTCCGAGTCGGACATGCGGAGTAGATATCCACACGTGTTCGCCAGTTCAGGTACTTTTCTATGTCCGTTCGAGGACGAACGTTTGTTTTAGAGGTGGAGATTGTGATTACCTAAAATGTCATCTTGTGAATTAAGACTCTATTCCGGGCTCGTTAGCCTTAAAAACATTATTTTTATTCTCCTCTATTTGCATGCGTAGTCCGGGCGTGAATCCGGAAAACCTTTATGTGAAAATATATGAAATAATAATTTTTGAGAGTTAAAATTAATTTTGAGTTAACTTTGGTCAACGTTTTGAGTAAACGGACCCAGACCCATATTCCGACGGTCCCGGGAGGTTTGTAGTAAAATATGGGACTTGGCCGTATGCCCGGAATCGAATTCCGAGGTCCCTAGCTCGAGAAATGAATTTTGGATGAAAAATTGTTAGACTGGAATTTAAAGGAATTAAAGAAATTAATTAATGTTTGAACTCGTTGGTATCGGGCCCATATTTTGGTTCCGGAGCCTGGTACAAGTTTATTATAATATTTAAGTCATATATGTGAAATTTGGTGAGAATCAGAGTTGATTTGACGTGATACGGACGTCCGGTTGAAAACATAGTAAATTTGAAGTGTTCTTGAGAAATTCATGAGTTTTGATGCTAAATCCGTAGTTTTAGGTGTTATTTTGGTGATTTGATCGCACGAGCAAGTCCATATGATGGTTTTAGACTTGCGTGCATGTTTGGTTTGGAGTCCCGAGGGATTGGGTGAGTTTTGGATAGGCTACAGAGTGATTTTTGGAACATAGAAATAGTTGGTGTATCTGAACTTGTTGCAGGCCTCTGATCTCGCATTTGCGAGATCAGACATCGCAAATGCGATCATAGCAGGGTTTGCAATTGCTAGGATTTTATCGCAATTGCAATCATAGGCTGGGCCAGCAATTCTCGCATTTGCGAGATTTTCTTCACAATTGCGAAGAGGGTTTGGGGAAGGGTGTGTATGCAAATGCGAACATTGGTCCGCAATTCCGATGGGGGCAACTGTCGCAAATGCGACATATTGTTCGCATTTGCAAAGGAAGTAGAAATGCGAAGGGTTCACAATTGTGATACCTTTCTCGCAATTGTTCGCATTTGCGACATATTGTTCGCATTTGCGAAGGTAGTAGAAATGCAAAGGGTTCACAATTGCGATACCTTTCTCGCATTTGCGAGCTTCGCAAATGCGAAGCTCGGGTCGCAATTGCGACATCTGCAACTGATAAGTTTGGACTTAGACGAAATTTTTCATCCATTCTTCAATTTTTTTAACCCTAAACCTCAATAGGCGATTTTTCAAAGACCCAATCTTCTCCAAATCATAGGTAAGTGATTCCTAACTATATTATTTCAATCTCTTACATCTTTTAATAAGATTTCAACCTAGAATCTAGAACTTCCATGGTAGAATTAGAGATTTTTGGGTAGAATTTAGGAATTTCAAAATTCGGGGAATTAGACCTCGAATTGAGGTCAGATTCAAAAACCAAATATATATCCGGGCTCGGGGGAGAATGGGTAAACGGATTTTGGTCCGAACCTCGAGTTGGATCAAGCGGGCCCGGGGTCGATTTTTGTCTTTTGTTAGTAAAACTTAGGAAAACCTCGATTATGCATTAAAGTTGATTCCTTTAGCAATAATTAATGATATTAAATCAATTATGATTAGATATGAGTGGGTTGGAGGTGAAATAGGGAAAGTTGTACTTGAGCAGTGAGTGGCCTGCGGAATCAAGGTAAGTGTTGTGTCTAACCTTAGTTTGAGGGAATAGGTATTGTGTGACTACTTGCTACTTGTTTTGTTGTTAAATACAATGTATATGTGAGGTGACGAGTACCTGTACATTGTGGTCGAGTTATAACATGCGAGTGAAAGTTCATTCTTGCTATTCTTGTTGTCTTAAAGCCTATTATCTATTCTTATTGTTGCTATTGAGATGTTAGAAGATTTGTATCCGGTTCAACCGAGATGGATAACATTGTGAATATTGATTAGAGGTTGAAATATTAAATTGTGAAAGTAATTATGATGAAACACTGAATTCTTGTGAAATTCCTCTTTATCTGTTGTTAACGATTTTGTGACTGGTGAGGAAGACTGTAAAACACGAAGGTGATGCCGTGCATAATTTATTTAAATGGTGAGGAAGAGTGTAAAACACGAAGGTGATGCCGTGCATAATTTATTTAAATGGTGAGGAAGAGTGTAAAGCACGAAGGGTGATGCCCTGCATAAATTATTTATATTGTGAGGATGAGAGTAAAAGCACGAAGGGTGATGTCGTGCATTCTTATATATTATCTGGTGAGGATGAGAGTAAAAGCACGAAGGATGATGTCGTGCATTATTATCTATTATTTGGTGAGGCCGAGAGTAAAAGCACGAAGTGTGATTGCATGCAGATTTCCTTTCTATTTTAAATTGCTTAATTAGTTTATTGATCACTGTTTATTTATATCTTCTCGTTTTTCTCACTCCTGATGTTGAAATTCCCCGCTGCATGTCCCCTTTCAATTATATGTTGTTTTAAGTCTTTATTTGTTGTTATTTATATTAGCATGATTATATATGTCCAGGTTTTCATGTGGTGCCCTATCCTAGCCTCATCACAACTTTGCCGAGTTGTGATGACCCAAAGGGTCATCTTATGAATTAAGACTCAATTACAGGCTCATTAGCCTTAAGAAGATTAATTTTATTATCCTCGATTTGTGTGCGCAGTTCGGGCGTGAATCCAAGAAGCCTTTATGTGAAAATATAAGAAATAATAATTTTTGGAGTTAAATTTTAATTTTTAGTTGACTTGGGTCAACATTTTGAGTAAACGGACCCGGATCTGTGTTCCGATGATCCCAAAAGGTCCGTAGTAAAATATGGGACTTGGGTTATGCCCAGAATTGAATTGCGAGGTCCTTAGCTTTAGAGATCAATTTTTGGAAAAAATTGTTATGCTGGATTTTTAAGAAAATAAAGAAATGAATTAATGTTTGAAATCATTGGTATCGGGTTCGTATTTTGGTTCCTGAACCCAGTACAAGTTTGTTATAATGTTTAAATTCTATCTATGAAAGTTGGTGAGAATCGGAGTTGATTTGACGTGATTCAGACGTCCGATTGAGAAATAGTGAAATTAAAGTGTTCTTGAGAAAAATCATGAGTTTTGAGGTTAAATTCATAGTTTTAGATGTTATTTTCGTGATTTGATCGCACGAGAAAGTCTGTATGATGTTTTTAGACTTGTTTGCATGTTTGGTTTAGAGCCACGAGGGCTCGGGTGAGTTTCAGGTAGGCTTCGGGGTATTTTGTGTAGACGTGTAATTTTTTACCCTCCCAGAGATTTTATACATTTTAGCGTTTAATATTTAGTTTAGGCCTAATATCGTCATTTTAGCTAGTTTTAACTCTTTTACTTTATTTTAAGTACAAAAATTTTAAAAATACAAAAAATGAGTTTATTTTAATATTTAATTAATTAAGTTTTAATTAATATTTTTAGAATTATAAATTTTGTATCATTTTTAAAAAGGAAGAGTGAGTTTTTAGATTGTAAAGTCTATTTTTTGGTCTTTGACCCAATTTCAAAAGTCCATTTCCCTTAGCCCAATACCCACTAACTAACCCTAAAACCTATACTCCTTCAAAAACGCTACACCCTAACATTAAAAAAAGACACCTTAGAGACCCTAATAAATAAAAACGAAAAACAATATACACGCCTGAAGAGAGGACGCTCACCCTCAAACCCGCCGGTCACCGACTCCCCCACCACCCTCATCGACAACCAACAGCAGCCCCTACCAGAACTCATCTTCTCCAAGAAACCTAATTCCCACCTCAACCGCCGCCGCCTCTGCTGTCTCATTAGACGTCGGCGACCACTCTCCCCGCGTCTCCCTTCCGTCCAGAAACAGCCACCGGCCTCCTCCCTCACTCTCTCCTCCAACAGCCATGAAACCTGCTTGAAACCACCAATTTCATAGCCCAGTAACTCGCTGAAAACAGCAAGAAATACGGTGACAGAAGACCGTGGAAACCAGCCCGAATAGTCACACAAATCACTCTATATCCGCCAGAATCTGAGGGTTTCGCGATTAAGATCCAGACGTGAAAAACGACGAGGTCGAAGTCCTTTTCGGCGAGGTTCCTAGTCGAGATTCCGGTCAGTGTTTGTTGCTCTGTTTGGTTTGACGATCGAGCTGTTAAACCTCCAGCTTTGTTCATCAACATAGAGGTTCATCTCTAACCTTTGTTTAGAGTTAATATTGGTTACTATCCTTTTGAGTTTGCGAATTTTGTTTAATCTCTTTGAGTTTTAGCTTTGTGTTTATATTATTGTTATCTCAAGTTGACATGTTAAATGGATGTACTAATACGCATGTATGGATTGATATTTCTTAGGCTCTGTTTCGACAATGTTGTGTTAAATTTCTTAAAACTCAATCTTGGTTCTCTTTCTGATTTATCCTTTGATATCTTGGATTATCATGTAGTAATTTTAAAGTTGGATGGTATGCAAAGTCTTTATGGAAGGTAGTTTAATTTAGTTGGAAGTAGATTGCTCCTAAAATTCATTGTCATTTTCTTCAATTACAAAAAGAATTCATTTGTTAGCTACCAGTTTCCTTACTTACTCATAGTATTGTATTGTAGATATTAGATATTACCGGCTCGGCCAAATTTTGTAAATAATTGGAATAGAAAGAATTTTTAAGTGTTAGGTAATTTTTAGTGATTAAATATATCCTTTTTCCAGAACTTTAATGCCATAATCTATGGCTTTGCAATAATCTCAAACTTATTCTTTGAAGACCTTGAACAAACATATACTTTGTAGTCCAAAAATACCTCTTAGACTAATACTACATTTAACTTAGGGAAAGGACAAAGAACTTATTAAAAATAACAATTTTGCTTCAAATAAGCAATTAAATCCCGTGGCATAGTCATGATACAAAATCCCAAAATCCGAATGCACGCTGGCATGACTCGACCATCAAACAGTTAAAATAAATAAATTATTGTGACTATGGGTACGGTTCCCGTGGCGTGGTCACAAATACGTAACTCCAAAATTCGAGTGCACGCTGGCGTGATCGACCCACCCAACTTCAATTAAAAGCGGCTAAAGGTTAAAGGCACAATAGGCTTTAAAACATGTAGTTAATCAGATAATTAGGCTAACTAATAATAGTTGAGCGACCGTGCTAAAACCACGGAACCCGAGAATGCCTAACACCTTCTCTCGGGTAACAGAATTCCTTACCCGGATTTCTGTGTTTCGCGGACTGTAAAACAGAGTCAATTTTTCCTCGATTCGGGATTTAAATTGGTGACTTTGGACATCATAAACTATCCCAAGTGGCGACTCTGAATTTTAAATAAAATAATCTCGTTTCGATTGTCACTTAAATTAAAAAAACTCCCTTATACCCTTTCGGGGGTAGTAAAAAGGAGGTGTGACATTTTGAACTTGTAAAAATCTGGTGTAATAGCTGTTCTGGTGCACTGGTGTGTTCTTCTTCGTGATCGTGAAGCTTCTCCCGATAGCGTAGAGTAAAAGGTACTCGGGGTCGTTTTGTTCTTCGCGAACGCGAAGTCATGGCCGCGAACGCAAACCACTGTTGAGATACCCTTAGCGAACGCGTTCTGGCTTACGTGAACACGATGATTAAGTGGGCCTGGGGGAGGACTCTCGATTTGTTCTACGCAAACGCGACCATTGGGCCGCAATTGCGATGGTCACAGGCCGCAAAAGCATCGCGAACACGTTCGTTCCCACGCGAAGGCCACTTGGCCTTAATTCTCCGCGAACACGACAGGCCCATCCCGAACGCGATGAAGGCCTGTCAGGTGACTTAAAACATATTTTAAAACGGGCAGCAGCTATTTTCCTCATATTTTCGAACTAAAAAGATCTAGGGGCGATTCTTAACCCAAAAGTTCATCCCCAAAGTGTTGGTAAAAGATTCTAAACTATTCTCTTGCGATTATCGAATGAATCGCAACACTCATAATGATCGACTTTACGAAGATTCCATTGGATTCCGGAAGCTCGTAGCATTGGTCCTGCACAATTCCCAAACTTAAGAAGCTTGTGCCTTTAGTTGAAGTATAGGTCGTCGATTCAATCTATTGATGGGATTTTTCTAGTAGGTAGCGAGAACCCAATGTTTTTCATCACTTTTCAATCAAAAATCAAGGGTTTTCATGGGGTAGAAATTGGGGGTTAGGGCAGAATTAGAGAATTTTGTAAAAATCGAATTGTGACCTCAAATTGGGGTCGAATTTCGAAACTAATTACATATTCGGGCTTGGGGTGAATGGGTAAACGGAATTTGGTTCGAACCCCGAGTTTGGACCAAGCGAGCTCGGGGTCGATTTTTAACTTTTTTTAGAAAACTTAAGGAAAAATATAATTTTGCATTAAAGTTAGTTCCTTTAGCACTAATTAATGATATTGAACTAATTATGATTAGATACGAGTGTGTTGGAGATGAATTCGAAAGGAAAAGTTGTAATTGAACAGTGAGTGGCCTGCGAAATCGAGGTAAGTGTTGTATCTAACCTTAGCTTGAGGGAATAGGTATTGTGTGACTACTTGCTACTTGTTTTGTTGTTAAATACAATGTATGGTGAGGTGACGAGTACCAACGTGGTCAGGTCATAACATGCGAGTGAAAGTTAATTCTTGTTATTTTTGTTGTTTTAAAGCCTATCATCTATGATTATTGTTGTTATTGAAATGTTGGAAGATTAGTATCCGCATCCACCGAGATGGATAATATTGTGAACATTGATTTGAGATTGAAATATTACATGGTGATAGAAACTATGATGAAATACTGGTTTCTTGTGAAATTCATCTTTATATGGTATTGATGATTCTGTGATTGGTGAGGAAGAGTGTAAAGCACAAAGGGTGATGTCGTGCATAATTTATTTAAATTGTGAGGAAGAGTGTAAAGCATGAAGGGCGATGACGTGCGTTCTTATTTATAATCTGGTGAGGATGAGAGTAAAAGCACGAAGGGTGATGCCGTGAAAGTTTTCTTTCTATTTTTAATTGCTAAGATTATTGTTGATCACTGCCTATTTCTGCCTCAATGTTTTCCTCACTCCTGATGTTAATTTCCTCACTGCATGTTCCATTCCCATTAATTGTAGTTTTTGATTCCTTAATTGCTGGTATTTTTGCTAGCATGATTATATATGTCTAGGTTTTATGTGATGTCATGTCCAAGCCTCGTCACTACTTTGCCGAGGTTAGGATCGACACTTACTAGTACATGAGGTCGGTTGTATTGTTACTGCACTCTGCATTTCTTGTGCAGATCCACGTTTAGGTCCGAGCTGAGTTCGAGCTAGAGCCGGTACTATTCGCACGGAGACACGAGGTAGATCTGCTGGCGTCCGCAGATTCCTTGAGTCATCTCTACATTATTTGGTTGCTATTTTATTTGATTCAAAACAGTTATATACTATTTCTTGAGCCAATTACTTGTAGTATTCTTTAGTAGTTCGTGAATTGTGATTCCAAACCCTGGGTAGACAGATATTAGTATTAGCTTCGAGTTCGTTTCATTATCTCGCTTATTATTCTGGATTTATTTATTGGATAATTTTAAACTTAACATTATATTTTAATTATTTTAAATGTTGAATTCCTCTAACATTGGCTTGCCTAGCAAGTATGGTGTTAGGCACCATCACGATCTCGAGGGTTGGGAGTTTGGGTCGTGACACGAGGTTAGGCTCGATACTTATCAGTTCATGGGGTCGGTTGTACTGATACTGTACTCCGCACGTCTTATGCAGATACAGGTTTAGGTCTGAGCTGAGTTCGAGTTATAGCTGACACTTTCACACGGAGACACGAGGTAGATCTGCTGACGTCCGCAGATTCCTGGAGTCTCTTCATTATTATTCAGTTGTTGTTTTATCTAGTTTAAAAAATAGTTATATATTTTCTTTCAGCCAAATACTTGTAGTAATTCTTAGTAGTTCGTGAATTGTGACTCCAAACCCTGGGTAGCTAAAGATTAGTATTATTTCGGCAGTATAATATACAATTTGATTTATTACTTTTGGTATCGTATATTGGATAGTGGTAACACTTCGTATAACTTTTAATTGTTTTAAATGTCGAAACCCTCTAACGTTGGCTTGCCTAGCAAGTACAATATTAGGCCTCATCACAGTCCGGACGATAGGAATTCGGGTCGTGACAATATATAAATGTTTTTGTGATAGTATATTTTGTTTACTTGCGCCACACAAGAAAATAAGTAAACAGTTATTTAGTTTTTAGAAAAATGTGATGAAAATTATTTTCCTAGTAACAAACACACCATAAGTGAAATGAAATATTCAAGTTATTTTCTTTCAAATTTAAATTGAAATAGACTAGAAAAGATATATAATCACCTAAACTCGCACTAAAAAGAAAAGACAGAATACACCGGGAGCCCCGTCCCTCCTCCTAACTTGTTTTTACTTTTCACTTTAACACTTATTTTAAGACCGCTCCATTTAAGTACTCCAACTAACCCTTTAATGTGTTATCCAGACACTAAAATTTTAGGCAGCCAAACACAATAAATAAGTGCAATTCACACGCCAGAATAACCAACAAAAAAAAACATACAAAGATTTAACTTCAAAAGGGAACTTTTAAAAGAAGAAAAAAGTTAAAAGGAAAAGAACCCCCGTCATCTTCCCGACCTCGACCCCCCAACCCAAACTTTTTCTGCTAGTATAGTAAAAAAGTGGGTCTCTTCTTCACTAATCTTTCATCTTTCCTTTTAATAATCAAATAAATTCTTCCACAAACCTCCAAGTTATGCATACAATTATTCAACATTGGTAGATCTAAAATATAACAAAACAGAAAGTTATTAATTTGGACATAAATAAAATTAGAAGTGAGTGAATTGCACGATCATTACCTGGATGGACATAAAGCGTTGGAGGTTCTTTCCCAGGTTGTAATCTATCTCTCCACTAAAATTTGCAGCATTCCAACTTCAAAAAACAATGGCAACTCCGATGAAGGTCCAAGCTCCGGTGAGCTCTATTTGTCCGGAAATGGTGTTCAAGTCAATCAAATGCAGCAAAACCAATGCCAAATAGTTTTTGCACCTCGGGGAGGGTTTCTAACCCCTATTCTTGAGGTCTTATCCACTCAGTTGCGTCGAATTTGAAAAATGAATTATTTGACAAGTTGAGCATACAAGATGTTCGACAAAATGCCAATTACACGCCATTTGAATAGGGCTAAGGCATTGTACATGCCTTTTCTCATCAAAAACAATCCCCCCTCCCCCATATAGGTTTTGATAAAAACCAGTTGGACCGATTTGAGTAGTTCTTGTTCATATATGAACTCTAATTTTTTTCGGCAAAAACGCTACTCTTACTCATGGTTGTTTTTGAGTAAGTCTTGAAATGGAAGCTTGGATCTTAAAAACGCGATAATCATTAAATTCTATGTATTAAAGTAGAAGCTTCGATCTTGAAGCGGAAGCTTGGCATAACTTAAAATTACCCCTTTTTGTACATAGTATTAAATCCTACATTGGAAATTTTGGAAAAGAAGTTTAGTGAAAATTTTCTGACAAAAACTATTTAATTCCACCAAAATTAATATAGTCATATAAACTATAATATATGGGGTCGTTTGGTATGCTGGATAAACAAAAATAATTATGGATAAAAATGTAGTACCGACTTATCCTTTATTTGGTTATTAATCTTGGAATAAGTTAATCTCTAAGTTAAAAATAGTACTGAAATAACTTATTCCTACCAAGGTTGAAATAGTATAAAATTAACAACCCCAAATTAATAATACATTACCCACATTAATAAAAAATAATACTAAAATAATTAATCTCAACACAATTAATTCTAGTATGTTATGAAACATTAGATTGTGGTGGATGTCCATAACTCCTAAATGAATAACACCCACTACTCTTATCCATTATCTCCATAACTTCCAATACTCCAATACTTATGGTTGTAACTCTCATACTTCCATAATCTCCCACATTATCTTCCTCCATGATCTCAAATGCTTAATGGCATGTGTATGGAATTCTTTTGGTATACCTCTATGTAGTACTATAAATAGAGGATGAGAAGTCATTTTATAACACACTTGAATACATGGAAGAAATAAGAATCTCTACTCTCTTTCTCTCTACATCCTTATCTATTTTCTTGTTCTATATTGTTACTTTGAGCTAAGTTTCTTAACACGTTATCTACACGAAACTCTATCCAAGTTTCTATCATCTCCAAGTAAAGTTTCGGTCTTCTTCAGCTTAAAAATAGCGGTACACGAGTTGAAGCGCTACAACAAAATTGTTGCATGGACTTCGTATACCAGGCCACAAAAATGAAAACGTGAAGTTACGACATCCAACTGGAATTTCTATTAAGAAGATAGAAGAGATGCATGGTTGAATTGGCAGATTCGAAACTGATTTAATTTGTTGCGGATACGTCCATGTGTTTTATAAATTTGCTTCAATTGTCTAGAAAAATGAGTCGGTCGAACAAAAAGAACCATATCTAATCTTTTGATTTGCCTATGTATTGTACGTGTCCGTAGGCAATCACTCTTTGGAAATTGATGGAAAATATACTGTGACGCGGACATTAAAATTAGAAAATCTGATTTTCAAGAAAAGAAAAAATGACAGTGTTGTAAATTAAACGTAAGTAACTTATGCATCTATTCATATTTGTTGTGACCATCGTTGTAGTGTTATATAAGGCTCAACATGATTAAAGGCTCAAGGCTGATGCACTATGGCATATTATACTGTCACGACCCCAAATCTTAAGCTGGCCGTGATGGAGCCTATCAATGTACTAGGCTAGCCAAACAATCGCGTATCAACATAAGACTTTTCATAAATTTCTAAATAGTGCCGATATTTCATAAAATTCTTTATATTTCAAAATTTAAGCAACAAAACAAAAGGAAATAGTCTAAACACTGCCCAAAAACCTAGAGTCAACCTATCATGAGCATCTATGAATAATACAAGATAAACTCTACTCTCATACTACATCCAGTCTAGGAACAAGAAGCAAATAACAGAATAAGAAAGGGGAAAAGAGTGAGTTGTGGACACTGAACAACTACCTCAGAATCCCAACTCCGGCTCCAAGAGAAAAGAAGGAAGCTAGCGCTCGGAACCAACACTTGTATCTGCACACGGGAGTGCAGGGAGTAATGTGAGTACGCCAACTCAGTAGTAATGAGAGTAAATAATGTCTAAGGCTATAAAACAAGTTAAAACAGTCATTTATGCACAGTATTAGAACCTTACTTTCAGAAAACACAGATAGGATATCTTGCAACATTTACAATCTTCTTTCAGTAAAGTGTCTTTAGAAAATATACCTTTTTTCACAGTTCCCATAGAAGTCAAGATGGTTTAGTATGAGTGAAAGAGTCAAAGTTAATAAACAGTTTTTCAGATGAAAACAAGTGTCATAAACAGCCTCTCGGGCGTATCACTACTCAGCATCAATCACTCAGCATACCTCACAATCACTCAGTATCAGCCCCTCGGGCTGCCTCATAGTCACTCATGCCTCCCAATCTCTCATCACTCGGCACTCGAAACTCGCACTCAGTCGGTACCTGCGCTCACTGGGGGTGTACAGACTCCGGAGGGGCTCCTACAGCCAGAGCGCTAATATCAAGCCATCTCGTGGCATAAATCACTCGGCTCTCGACCTCTCACATATCATAACCAAAGTAACATGCTGCGGCGTGCAGCTCAATCCCATAATATCCTCACAACATTGTCCCTCGGCCTCACTCAGTCAAAAACTCTCAAAATGCCACTCGGGCTATCAACAAAAGGGGTACTCGACCCAAAACAGTATTTTATATCACAAAATAGTGTAAACAAGTCTGAGTTTCGAAAACAACTAAACATGATATGACTGAGTGTAAATCATGAATCAATATAGTGAGGAATATCAGAAGTAGCCCCCAAGGGGTCTAAACAGGTCGACACAAGGCCCCAAACATGGCGTTCAGCCCAAATATAGTAATAGTCTGTAAACACAATTTATCATATGATTTAAAGAAATTACGCAATTCAATGGTTGCCACGGGAAGGGTCAAGTCCCAATCCCCTATCAGTGCACGCCACACACTTGTCATCCAGCATGTGCGTCATACCAAAAATAATGAGAAAATACTAAATCCAAGGTTCATACCCTCAGGACAAGATATACAGTCATTACTTACCTCAAACCAGCACGAACACTACTTCGCGATGCTCTTGCCTCTCGAATCGGCTCCCAGTTGCTCTGTATCTAACCAAAACCAGATTAATAACATCAATATATGCTAGGGAGACAAAACCCATTCGAAAATTATCAAAATTATGCACAAATCCCAAAATTGATCAAACCCGACCCCCGGGCCCATGCCTCGAAATTCGATAAAAACCACAACACTAGAATCCTTATCCTTCCACGAGTCTACCCATATGAAATACATCAAAATCCAATCACAAATGACCCTCCAATTCCTCAATTTAAAGTCTCAAGTTTCCAAGCTCTAAACCCCCAATTTAGGTACTAATTTTCCATAGATTTCATCTTAAATCAGTCCAATAATCACATAGAAACGAGTTTTAGGTTCAAAAATCTTACCTCCACGATGTTCCCTTGATTTACCCCTTCAAAACCCTCTCTCAAAGCTCAATCCCGAATGAAAATATTGGTGAAATAACCCAAATTCGTGAAGGCTGGGTGCTTATACCTTCTGCCCAGTGAAACCGCACCTGCGGTCCTTTATCCGCACCTGCGGACCCGCACCTGTGGTCCCAGGTGCGCACTTGCAGAAATCCACTTAAGGTCCAAACCGCAGGTGCGGTCCAAGTCTCGCACCTGCGGATCTTCATCACCCTTGCCATTTTTTCACATGCGCGTGCCTCCTTGCTCCTGCGGCATCGCACCTGCGGTTTCCCTTCCGCAGGTGCAGCCACACCAGAACCAGCAGCTTCAGCTGCAAATTTCCAACTTTAAACTCCCCAATGGCTATCCGAAATCATTCCGAGCCCCTCGGGACCCCAACTAAAAACACAAACAAGTCATAAATGATCACCTGAACCTATTCGAACACTCGAAACACTCAAAATAACATCGAAACACAAATTCGACTCATGATTCAAGCCTAAGAATCCGAAATCTTCCGAAAATCACCAATGATGCTGAAACTAACCAAAACACGTCCGAATGACCTGAAAATTCGCACACACGTCTAAAATGACACTACAGACATGTTCACACTTCCGGAATTCTATTCCGACCCCGATATCTAATTTTCCACTGCCGACCGGAAATTGCCAAAGACTCAATTTCGCCAATTCAAGCCTTATTCTACCCCGGACCTCAAATTCACATTCCGAACACACTCCTAAGTCCCAAATCACCTAACGTTGCTATCCGAGCCATAAATTAACATTCCGAGGTCGTCTGCCTAAAAGTCAACTTATAAAGCCAATTTAAGAGGCTAAGTGTCTCATTTCTCACCACGACCACTCCGAACCCGAACCAACCAACCCAACACATCATAATTAAGTTAATTAGACAGGAAAGTTGAAACAGGGGAAACGGGGCTAATCTCACTGAATGATCGGTCGGGTCGTTACATATACCAAGGATTAATGATAAGACGGTGGGTTTTAAGTCTCAATGCACCATGAGGGTAAGACATCGAGTTTTGAGTTCTGTTGCTCCACGATTGTAAGAGTTGGGTTCGAGTCCTAACGCATTATGGCCTAACATGCCTTTATATGGGTAAGACATTGGGTTTGAGTCTCAATGCACCATATTGATGATATAATGATGACTAAAGAAAAATAATGTATTTTTCATGAAAAAACATGAAACTTGTCCCACTTGATTTGCTCCATTCTTGAAGTAAATGTGATAAGTCCAAATGAAGACAAGTGGTTGACCAATGAATGTGGGTGTGCCAAAGATCAAATAATAATAGTCATCATTATGGTAATTGAAAAAGAAAAATAATAAGTTCTCAAGATAATCCTTCAAAGGTGAAGGAAATATGTATCAATGTGGTCGATTAATATGAGACACGTTCACATTATTATAGTCCATTACCTGAAAATGTGACTTGTTATATGCATTATAAATGCATACTCATTCCTGAAAGTGAATGTAAAAATATATATGTGATAAAGATTATGCATAAAATGTGCTTATGTATGGTTCACAACTCACCTCTAAGGGAGGTTTGAGAGAAAGAAATATAATGAATATTACTATGTGGTTACATGAATATGTCATTGGTCGCGTACATGTGGTTCGTCAAAAATATTTTTCCATGCCTTATAAAAAATTATTGAAGGCAAAATTGAAGCAAGAAGTGGTTTTGTTTATGATTACTTTGACCATGGCAATTTATTATGATATGATTTTCTCCGTGAAGTAGACATTTATCATATTAATGGTGTGATAAAATATCTTGTAGTACAAAATTAATTAAGAGCTCTGGAAGTACAAATTTATTACAAACTGGATGGATGAAATTGTTCGACAATGATATTGTAATAAGTCTCAAAAGAAACTTTTTGAGTTTCAAATGTATAAGCCAAAGTGGTTGGCATATTGAGACTATAACTCAAAGGAAGATTGAATATCTTCATATTACTATAATCATACCGGTTAAATATGAAAGGTTACCGACTTTTTTTCTATTTGTACTACAGATCATGATGGCGGAATCACATGCCATAGTAAGTTAAATGTTTACTGAAATAAACAGAAATTGGCATGACCAGTTGGCCATCCCGGTTCAATTACGATGCGAAAAATTTATTGAGAATTCACATTGGCATATATTGAAGAAATAAAAGGTTCTTCACAAATTCTCTTGTGTTGCTTATTCTCTTGATATGCCAGCTAAGGTTGGAATTAAATCTCCTGATTTATGGAACGAATAAAAGATGATATATTTATGGGCCCAATCACCTGCCATGTGGACTATTTACTATTAAATGATTTTAATAGATGCATCTGTTGTATGGTCACATGTGCGTTTGTTGTCAACTTGCAGTGTGGATTTCGCAAGGTTGATTGCTCAAATTATTAGAGCACAATTCCAAAATATAAACTATGATAATTTATCTTGATAATGTTGGTTTAAATCCAACTTAGTTTAGTAGAAATATATGCCTACAATTATAGCTAAACAATTGATTATGAGATGTATTATTTAATATGCAACAATATTTTTACGCATCTAGCCAAGTTATGATAAATTCTCCCTATCACATTTGGTTAAGGGTCAAGAACTAAATAATTTTTATCTAGAAATATGGATGCGCTATATGATTTAATTATCCCCCCATAATGCACAAAGATGGGTTCAGAAAGCAGGTTGGGATATGTGTTGGTGATCCCAACGTTAAGGGGAGAAAATGGGCAGCTAAAAAAGTGATACGTGGAATGAATTATTATGAGTACATCTAGATCCTCGTTGTGACAACCCGACCGGTCATTTTGAGAATTTAAGCCCCGTTTAGTGGCGTAAGGTCATGAACAGCTTCACCTTATGTATATCGACATGCGTGCATGGTTGGATTCAGTTACCGGATGGTTCGGAGTCGAATTGGAAGAGGGAATTTAAATTTTGGAAGCTTAAGCGGTGAGATTTGACCAGAGGTTTGACTTTTGTGTAAACGGCCTCGAAATGAATTTTGGGTAATGTCAACAGCTTCGTATGGTGATTTTTGGCTTAGGAGCGCGTCCGGAATGCGTTTTGGAAGTCCGTAGTTGATTTAGGCTTGAATTGGCGAAATTGGAAATTTGGCGATTTCTGGTCGGCAGTAGAAAATGTGATACCGGAGTCGGAATGAAATTCCGGAAGTTGGAATAGGTTCGTAACATCAATTGTGACGTATGTGCAAAATTTCAGGTCATTCGGACGTGGTTTGGTTGTTTAGGCATCGTTGTTTTGAGTAATTCTAGGCTTGGATTCAGGGTTAAATGAGTATTTCAAAACAACACCAAAACACCGAATTAACCCTGAATCCAAGCCGAAGGATTTCTAAACTTTCAAAATTCGCCAACGATGTCGAAACAAACCAAATCACGTCCGAATGACCTGAAATTTTGCACACACGTCACAATTGATGTTACAAACCTATTCCAACTTCCGGAATTTTATTCCAACCCTGGCATCACATTTTCTACTGCCGACCGGAAATCGCCAAATTTCCAATTTCGTCAATTCAAGCCTAAATCAACTACGGACTTCCAAAACGCATTCCGGACGCGCTCCTAAGCCAAAAATCACCATACGAAGCTGTTGAAATTACCCAAAACTCATTTTGAGGTCGTTTACACAAAAGTCAAACCTCCGGTCAAATCTCACCGCTTAAGCTTCCAAAATTTAAATTCACTCTTCCAATTCGAGTCCGGGCCAACCGGTAACTGAATCCAACCATGGACGCAGGTCGATATACAAAAGGTGAAGTTGTTCATGTCCTTACGCCACTGAACGAGGCTTAAATTCTCAAAATGACCGGTCGGTTCGTTACATTCTTCCCCTCTTAAACAAACGTTCGTCCTCGAACGTGCCAAGATTCACCTCGAACTCATCCCGTCACTGAATGCACACTTCCAACACACACTTGCGGGTGATACCACGTCACCCCAACCTACATAAGCCTGATGACACAGTCATAACTACAATATAGCCTTCCCAGCACCACTGATAAGCCTCATACCTCAATTTCTCACCTTCTAGTCATTTCCAAAAAACCCGAGTCTAAATCCATTTTCGGTATCAACCTCAACCAGCCGCATCAACTGATGACTACACCCACTAGGTATGACTGTAGCACCCCCCTTCTTTCCTCTCCTTTCGGGTCGGTCAGGGTTCTTGACATTATCGAGACAACTCATTTCCTTTTGGGAAAGAGGGTATATAAGGAATTGGAGAGTCGCCACCTAACGAGTTAAGGTGCGTTAGGGCACCTATTAAGGGCCATTTATAAACACATATTCAGATAACCAGAGATTGGGTAAGGGCTTGAAATTACTTTAAGGGGAAGGTATTAGGAACCCCTCAAAGTCCACAACTGTGGTTCCAGGCCAAACAAGCTTTATGAATTTAGACAAGTAGCAAATAAGCAATTAAAGTTTAAACAAGTAAAGGATTTTGGAAAGGATTCGCAGTCTAAGCACACATATGTGCCAAAGATTTAAAAGATTTAAAGTCTAAAATACGTATACAAGGTTTTGAAAGATTTGTAGCCTAAGCATACATGTGTAACAAAGTTTTGAAAAGATTAAAGTCTAAGCACACATATGAAGGATAGAGGGAGTCCTAGATTATTTATCCTATAGGATCACATCAGTACAATGCCCGATAATCACTCCTCAGAAGAGGGGCTACACGTGGGATTAGTGCATCGGACATCATATCCATATCTACCCTTTCCCACCCCTTAGCGGTTATTAGAGCGAGTATTATTTAGCGATATCTATGCGTGTTGTTACCCGTCCCTTCTTAATGGTCGTGGAGGAATTTAGGACCTCTACCTATAGGCAGTTCTAGACAGACCCCTAGGTTTAAAGGAGAAAATACTAAGGCGACAAGTAAGAACACATAGGACTTTAGCAAATAAAAAGAAGGAAAGAGAAAATAAGAGGCTCAGGTTTACCTCCACAGATAATGCATATAAACAGCACGACTCAAACACAAACAAGGGCAGTATTATTAAACAGGATCCTAAGACATGATGGCTAAGTGAATGTCAAAGAACACAAGAGATATGCAGATTTATTTTATGAACTCAGAAGCAGGGCCCTAATCAGTTTGCCTACTGGTTTTAAGCATGTTAAGCATTAAGCAGTAAACACAAAGAGGCAGTTTTCAGTTTTATAAGAATTGGTTACCTAAGGCTTGCCTAGGCGTGGGATAAAGCACAATTGTTACCAGGATTATTAAAACAGTGCAGGAGTTATTTCACCTAAGGCATGTTGTTCTAAGTGTTACAGAATACAGGGGGTTATTATCAATTTGTTTAAAACGGAGTGAGACTGTTTTATATCCCTTTCATGCATCAGTAGTTTAACTAGGTGTAACTGAGCGAGTATGAATGAGATCCTAGAACATGGTATCTAACATGCGCGTAAAAATGCAGAATGATTTATATGCAGAATTTCTAAAGCAGGATTTCTAAGTGCACAACAGGTCACAACATGGTTAAACATGATTGCATAAGTAACATTTTATATTAATGTTGTCATTTATCCTAGAGACAGGATTTCTAAGAGATAGTGATGGTGTCAAAATGAGATGCTGAAAAAAGTATACATGAAACCTAGGAGCATGGTATCTAATGCATGATATGCTTGCATGTGTCCTAAACATGATATATAATGCACATACAGAAAATGTAAACCTAAACCATGGTTTCTACCCTTGATGCATATGACCTATATATATACCCTTCCCTTTTTTCACTATCCATCCCCAATATTCGTTTACAACAATTATTACAGACCAATATTGAACGAATTACATAAATAGATAAGGAAAAATAAGAAGTTACACTATAGGGAGCCTGAAAATAGGCCTGGGTTTCCAGAATTTCCAATGCCAGATTGTTTCATAGCCTTTCTCAATATCCGGGTGTGTCAGAGTTCCCTAAGGACCTCAAGGGATCCCGGGCAGTGCTCACACCCAGATTTCACAGCCATAATGGAGTAAGTGCAGTGTGGAATAGCCAACTCTAATGCATCAGAGTTCAGAGGGATCTCATAGGGATCCCTAAGCAGTCACACATTAGAGGGGCAGAACTTAAAGGTCTAAGAGTAGAGTGAGAATGCTTGACATAGTTTTGAAAATATTTGAGTAGGAAACAGTTTGAAAAGAGACTTGTTTGAAATATTTTTGTAAAGCAACAGAGTTGTGTAATAGAACAACTTTTGAAAAGAGAGTAGGGTAATAAGCAACAGTCCAAACAAAGCACCCAAAACAGGTTCAGACACAACCAAGGAACATAGAACCAAGGCAGGTTCAGCAACACCAATCTTCATACAGGGGTAATGAGGATTGGGTACACATAGAGCACATAGGTAAACACATAGTTACAAGAGCACTTAAGTACATAATCAGCAATATACTAAGGGGGTTAAAGTACAACATGAACTTCAGAATTAACACGGAACCAAGTAACTTAAGGTACAAGTTGTTTTGCCAAAGACAAGTTCATACTGAAACTAATTAAGCATACAAGGGAACAAAATTACATTGAGAC
Organism: Nicotiana undulata; assembly: GCA_005239495.1. Taxonomy (NCBI): domain Eukaryota; kingdom Viridiplantae; phylum Streptophyta; class Magnoliopsida; order Solanales; family Solanaceae; genus Nicotiana; species Nicotiana undulata. The sequence continues at coordinate 27,701 of ML292938.1, read as the reverse complement.
ATACTACAGAAATGGGGAATAACATTTCATAAGCATGTTGATTCTAAGGGATGGGACATATTCAGAAGCATGCTGATACAGCAGTAAAGTAGACATATTAGTTGCAAGTTGAACAACAAAATCACAAGTGAAAACAGACTAGAAACAGGATGAACTAAAGTAGTAAAAGAAGCATGTTGTTTTTTAAACTTGAATTGAAATCAGGATATACCAGTATAGAAGATAGTAAACACAGAATGAAGAACTAGATAGTATAGTAATCAGCCTTGGCTTACAGTCGGCTGACTTAGAACAATAATAAGTAGCACAGAAAGAGAGTAGAAAGTTTTAGTGTGAGAGAGAGCTTTTGAACCAAAGTGTTCTTTTTTTCTTTGATAATGAAAGAGCAGTGTATTTATAGTTTGAAAACAAGTAGCCAATAAGGCAAGCAGTAATTATGGAGCTATGTACTAATTAGAATCAAATTAGTATAAGTACTTCCTTTAATTAAGGAGATAAATTCAAACGGTAATAGTAGATACTAAATAAGGAATGAAATCATATAAGGCTGGGTATAACAAAATAAGGAAATATTTCCAGCATAGCATAAGTATAGAACATGTAATAGAGACTAGGTTCAACATATTTTAATTAAGGAAAATGCTTAAGGATCAATTTGACAACATAATCAACCATAAAATAAGGCAAGGGAATATTTTAGAGATTGAAATCAGTCGAGAACAGAGGATTACCAATCACAGGGAATCAGTGAAGTATATGTCAATCATAGGGAATCAAGGGATTCGAATAGAAGTAGCGTTAGCTAAAGGAAATTAACACAAATTGCACATAATAGGTAAAAAAAATTAGAACCTAATAAGCTCAGTAGAATAAAAATCGCATAAGATCAGGGATTTAACTAGAACATAGTACTAACTTAGGAGAAATTACCACAGATGAACGGAGTAAACAAAATATAGGTAGGAATCAGAAACCCTAAAATCACACAAAATTAGGGATTCACATAGAGCATATCATGAATCAACAAAATAAACATGATATAGGCGAAAGAAACAAAAATCAGAAGCATTGATGAACAAAAAATATGGAAAAATCACATAAACTCATGAGAAACAAACACATATGCAGATTGAACAAACATATTATCCAAGACATACTTGGAATCTAGGATTAAAACCAAGAACTTAGGATTTTAACAAAATAAGTCAGACAAAAGGGAAAAAGCTTAAATAAACGCTTAAACATAATGAAAATCATAGAATGATACTACAATCAGAAAGAAAAGCCATTTTTTAAAAGGGGTTAAGAAACCCTAGTTTGAAAACGAGGAGTCATTTTAGAGAAAATCGGAAAATCTTTAAGGAAAACAATAAAATAGCTCAGAATATACCCAGATCTATTACAAATCTTAAGAAATCAAGACTAATAGTTAGGGTTTCAGAGAGATAACCCAAAGAGGAAGAGAATCGTCTTAGAAACCACAGGTTCTAGCCGGAGATGACAAGATCTTACTCGGACGGCCATGAACGGCCTGAGAATGACATGAAAAGCCATGGGGGTGAGTTGAACCGCCTCTGGTTCCTTTGAGGACCTCAAGGCATCAGTAACCCGTCATAGGAAGGAGCCATGGGGGCTGGGATGGTGGTGAGACCACCATAGTTACCAGTGAGTGACGGTCAGTGAGAGTTTAGGTTAGCAGAGAGAGTTTGAGAGATGAAAGAGATGTGTAACGACGGAGAGAATAGACAAATGAGAGGAAGGAATGAGGGTTTGGGGGGGGGGGG
>ML292938.1:0-25784 GCA_005239495.1 Nicotiana undulata | reverse complement strand
GTAGTCTTAGGATTAATTAAGGCAAGAAGGGATCTGGACCGTTGATTAAAATGATCGTCCAGATTAAAAGGGGTATTGGGTCAGGTGGATTTAAGTGGATTGGGCCTAGGTTTGGGTTGTTTTAATTGGGGTTGGGGTCAGGTTTATTTAGGCTAAAATTGAAATACATTAGGCCATTTGTTAAATACCCCATTAAATTAAATAAAGTAATTTATAAAATAGCTAATAACAAAAATGAATTTCATTCATAGAAAATAGTTTTAAAATGATTAGTTAGTATTTAAAAATACAAAATGATTAATTTCTGGAAGAAAATAGTATAAAATCATATGATTGAGCTATAACTGCAAAGTTATTGCAATTATAGCCAAAAGGTACCAATTTGCCTAATTGTGAAATAATTTGGCCTTAATAAGACCATAAAAAATAAATAAAATCAAGAAAATTCTTTTGAAATCATTTGTAATGCAATTTGTAATTATTAATTGGAAATAAAATGCTGAATAAATTAATAAAAATATAGAAAAATTATGGAATAATACCAGTTGCTATTAATGCATGATTTTGAAGATATATATGCAATTTAAAAATATTTTTGGGAAAAATTGGGTATCAACAATGACCACTCAATATAACACACCACACATAGGCTCATAATAACACTTCTGATCACATTGGTTGCCTGAAATAAATCCAGTACTGGCGATTAGCCTCATATCTGAAAGAACTCTATTTCCAAGCCCCATAGTACTGATAATGAGGCAATAAACACGAAGATCTCATTATTAGGCACCCGAATCACCAAGCCACAACTAACACCACCGGGCACACATCCCGCAAGCTAAAACTAAAGAAGCACATAACAAAAATGACTGAATATGAAAAGAGAAACACATAAAGAAACTATCAAACGAGCCCATAGGCACAACTCCTTATCAATACTGACTTACAAAAGCAATATAACAAGGAAGAAGTAAAGCATATGAACAAAATCACAAGGATCCCATCCTGATAAAATTTCCACCGCGGTACTCAGCCCGGCCCAAACATATCGAAAATCATACTGAAAATATATCCTACCAATTGAAATTCCCCACTAACTCATCCTGGCTGATAAAATCATAATGCTCACTGAACTCACATCTCCATAGAGTATCAAATCACAGCTCGTAAACAAAATACTTAGGAATATCACATTAAGACTACCATGACGATAACAAGGACTCACGTCTAGTCTCACCACTCTCATTGATGAACGAAAACAACGATAGACACGTTTTAGAATTTCCCAACACGAGCAGTCATGAAAAATAGAGTGCAAAGTATGAAACTCACCCCTAAGTAAATCAACAAATAAGGGAACTCGTCCCGACCAACAGAACTATAATGAAATACAAATGGCTCCCCTACACTTCTGCACATTTTTGTGGTATGCTCATTCTACACTTCTGCATATTTTTGTGCAGCTCCAGGTATTGATCGTTAGTAGTTGTGCGGATCATTGCAGAGGAGACTCAAGGTAAACCTGTCGCCCCGTTCGCAGGCTTTGGAGTCACCTTATTACCTTGTTTCAACTGTTTTACTCATTTCCAAACGGTTGTATTTAGAAGTGTAGTTTACTCTGTAGAGCTTATGACTTGTACTACCGGTTTGGGAAATTGTAAATTCTGTAAAGATTTCTATATCGAGACTGTTAGATTTCCTTTATTATTATTGTTATTCAGAAATTGTTAGGCTTACCTAGTCCTTAAGACTAGGTTCCGTCACAATACCCAACAGAGGGAAATTGGGTCGTGACACTCTTACAAGAAAATGTGAACTTGAAGTTCAAGTGATAATTCATTTGCAAAATGTTGCCAGGCGTATTTTAGAATAAAGTCCACGATGGACAAAGTTTATGACACGCATGAAGCGTAATAGACTAATTTATTCCAAAGATAAAACTCCTTGAAGAAGTATAGGAGCAAATGTTCAGATGGTCATAACAAGGAGGCAAGTGTTTTATAATAGCACCATGACATAACACTTTATATGACCTCATGGGAGAGGCTCAGGTACCTGAAAATAATGAGATAAAGAGATCTCAATAAGTTATGTCTTTAGTGGGTAACGACGGAACCAATATAAAATAATCGTCGATGATATTATTGATATAATGTTGCGCTCAATATTATTAATATTGATGGGGATCTTGAGCTCAAATCTGTCATGAAATTTTGACAGATAAATGATTGGCCAAATGAAAAAATACACAATGAAAATTCTTGAAGGATTCAAACTGTTCTGAAGCCTATTAAGGTTGTCAAGAAATTTATTAAATAAAGCTTCAACAAATCCTTATGTGGATTAGAGTAATCATAACGTACATGATTTATTTTTTTGTGTATAGTGCAATTGGTGCACTAATGTATCTTGCTAGAACCATGATTATAACAATATGCTAGCGAGATATAGTTGTACTCCTATGTGGAGATATTAAAATGCTATTAGTGTTATATTGCAAAAGAAATCCTTGATATCGATTTGTTTATTCGAACAAATATTGTCAAGCTTTTGGTGGTTATACAAATGCAGGCATGGTTCGTTGTTCATATAATGTATTTGGCTGTGAGGGTACTGCCATATTATGATATTCAACAAGATTTCAATTACGTTGAAGACGATATTGCATACATAGCTCAATTGAAAGGACCATCTGTAACGACCCGGTCCGTCGTTACGAAAACAAACTGCATTATAATTATTGTTATTGCCTTGTTATAGACTGGTTATATTGTATTTGAGGTATTAGAGTTGATAGGCTTGAAATCGAATAGTTGTAGTGAGATTTCAGTTAATTAGCCTTTTAAAATAGCCTTAAAATGGGAAAAGTCAACTAAGAGTTGACTTATTGGCAAACGACCTCGGAATACGAATTTTATGGCTCGGATAGCTTCGTTAGGTGTTTGGGACTTAGGAGTGTGTTCAGAATAATTTTGTGATGTCCGGTGTAGAATTAGGCTTGAATTGGCGAAAGTTAGTTTTTGGTGATTTCCGGTCGGTAGTGGAAAATAGGCTATCGGGGTCGGAATGGAATTCCGACAGTTGGAACAGGTTTGTAAGGGCATTTTGGATATGTCTGCAAAATTTCAGGTCAATCGAAATTGTTTTGGATAGTTTCGGCATCATTGGTGGATTTTAGAAATATCAAAGTTCTTAGGCTTGAATCCAATGTAAATTGGGTGTTTTGATGTTAGTTTTGGTGTTTTGAGAGTGCAACTATGTTTGAATGATGTTATGGGATATGTTGGTAAGTTTGGTTGGGGTCCCAAGGGGCTCGGGATTGATTTCGGGTGATTAACGGACTCAATTAGACTTAAGGAAAATGTTGTTTTTGCTGGTGTGATGTTGTAGAGAAACTACGCTTCGCGTTCGCGGGTGGAGTCTTGCGTTCGCGAAGGGTTAGCTGGGGAGGCTGCAAGTTTGTTCTTCACGTTCGTGGAGAGACGGGTGCGAACGCGTAGGTCTAGGGAGAGGAAGCTCTGCGTTCGCGGTTGAATGAACGCGTTCGTGAAGAAGATTGGGGACACCAGGGATTTTGGCCTTCGCGATCGCGAAGGGGCGACCGCGTTCGCGGAAGGTGGACCAGGTTGTGCATCGCGAACGCGACCCAGTTGGTGCGTTCGCGTAGGGTAATGGAGGCCTGGAGACGGTTGTGCTTCGCAAACGCGGGGAGGGGTCCGTGTTCGCAATGAACAAATAGCTGGGCAAATATAAAATAAACCCTTCCGCGACCCAAACCCTTTTTACACCATTTTTGTACGGACAAAGAGCTCTTGAGGCGATTTTTGAATAGGGAAATCTTTGTTCTTCATAGAGGTAAGTGTTTTGATCATTAAAACTCGGTTATGGATGATTATTGAACATAAAACCAGTGTAAATTTATGGAAAATCAGTAGAAAAATTGAGTTTTAGGGCTTGAGATTATGAGACCTTTAGGAGTCGATTTGAGAGGTCAAACGAACTCCGATTTTGGTGTTCTTTATATGTACGGACTCGTGAGAGGATGAAGAACACTTTTGTATAAAAATTTCTGAGGTTCGGGACGGGGGACCGGGGGTCGGGTTTTGAACGGTTACGGATTTTTGGGTTAAATTTGATATCTTTCAATTGGAAATAGTTCCTTAAGTACATATTGATGATAAAAATCTGAACTTGGTAGATTTGGAGCCTTCGGAGGTTGATTCGAGAGGCAAGCGCATTGCGAAGTAGTTTCGGGCTAGTTTGAGGTAAGTAATGTCTTTAAATCCTGTCCTGAGGGTATGAAACCTCGGACTATGCACCCTTTCACGGGTTTTGAAATGCAAAGGGTGAAACTTTGGAGATGTATTCCTTACTTAGGCAACTATTGAGTTGCGAAACGGCTTTTAAAGCTTATTTCCAATAGTACTATATATACTTGATATGATTTGGGCTGTAAGCCATATTTGGGGCCTAGTGCCGACTTGTTTACTCCTTGGGGGTTGTGTTTACTATACTTTCCTCACTAATATGTTATGATTTTATGATCAGTCTTTTCTTGATAAATTTTTTTGACACTCAGAGTATTTTGATACTATTTCTTGAAAATGAAACACTGTATTGGGTTGAGAACCCGGTATATTTATGGCCTGAAGGGCAAATTGAGAGTGTCTGACTGAGTGAGGCTGCTGGCCTATATTGTGAGGATGTTATGATATGAGTGAGGCTGCAAGCTTATATTGTGTGTGATTTATGCCATGTTGTGGCTTATTATTGTGATTGGGCTGTAGGAGCCCCTCCGGAGTCTGTACACACCCCCAGTGAGCGCAGGTACCTAATGAGTGATGCCCGCGGGGCCTATGCAGAGTGATTGTGAGCTTGCCTGATGGGCAGAGTGATTGTGAGGTTGCCTGATGGGCAGAGTGATTGTGAGGTTGCCTGATGGGCTAATACTGAAAGATATTGTTATGAGAAATGATCATGGCTCGATGGGCAGTTTTATGAGGATTTTTACCGAGTTTTCAAACTATGATTTACTTCGTTTTCAAACTGGTTTTTACTAAGAATTTTACTGAGATATAATGATATTACACTTGTTTCAAAGGACTCCTGGAAACCGATTTTGAACTTATGTATTTGCTGAATACTACCTGGTGACTTGGTGTTTTACTGGCTTTTGTGAAATTGTGCATCTGTACTGTGTGATTTATATTTCGTAGACTGTGATTTATTTTTATTACTACTGAGTTGGCGTACTCATAAAGACTCCCTGTGCCTCTGTGCACAGATTCAGGTACTAATTTGGAGCAGTAGCAGTTTCACGGGATTTCGATGTAGCTGTCCAGCGTCCACAGCTTCTCCATTTCCCTTCCTTATTTAGCTTTAGCATTTGATTCAGAGACATATATTATAGTTTAGCAGAGTTAGATTTATTTATTCTTAGATGCTCATGACTATTGACTCTAGTTCTTGGGAGGTTGGTTTAGGCTAATATGGGAACGCTAAGACTTATTTATATTATTTAATGCAATGGTTGCATGCTTATTATTGAATTGTGAACTCGTGTAATTGAACAAATGCGTAGTAAAGTGATCGTTGGCTAGCCTAGTTCCACGATAGGCGCCATCATGACCTGTTAGGATTTTGGGTCGTGACAAGTTGGTATCAGAGCTCTAAGTTGCATAGGACCCAACGGCCATAAGCAGGTTTAGTAGAGTCTTGCGGATCGGTACGGAGACCTCTGTACTTATCTTCGAGAGGCTGCAGAACTCTTAGGAAAAATCTCAAATTCTTGAACTCTTTCGTGCCATCTATTGATTCTTGAAATCTAAACTTACGTTGTTTCATTCTCTCACAGATGGTGAGGACACGCAATACCGATCAGGATGACCAGACACTAGCCAGACCCACAAGGGGTCTAGGCCGTGGTAGAGGTAGGGGACCAGCTCAGGAAGCAGTCGGGGTAGTACCACAGGATCCCCTTATAGTTCAGGATCAGGTTCCCGTCGATGGTGCTCCAGCGGGACAGGCTCAGGCATCGACAATGCCTATTGTTATTCTGGGTCTTCAGGAGACCTTGGCTCAGATATTGACGGTGTGTTCCAGTTTAGCTCAGGCAGTTGCTATGTCCACTACTGCCACTGCATCTCAGGCCGGGGGAGGCAATCAGACTCCAGCTACCCGGACACCCGAGTAGGCCGTACGGGGTATTCAGACACCGGGAGAAGCCCCAGCTCAGCCGGTTGTCCCAGTCCAGGATTTTGTAGTTCCAGCTATGCCCGAGGATGAGCAGCGTAGACTGGAGAGGTTCAGCAGACTTAAGCCTCCGACTTCAGCGGTACAGAAGGTGAGGATGCCCAAGGTTTTCTGGATAAATGCCACAGGATACTACATACTGCGGGTATTTTGGAGACCAGTGGGGTCTCGTTTGTTACATTTCAGTTTGCAGGTGCTGCTTTTACTTGGCACCTGGCAGCAGTTCTCCACGATCTTTTTGGAGAAGTATGTTCCTCAGTCCCACAGAGAGGAGCAGCGCAGGCAGTTTGAGCAGTTGCGCCAGGGAGAGTTATCAATCACCCAGTACAAGATGAGGTTTTCTGAGTTGGCTAGACATGCTTCTGAGATTGTCCCTACTAACAGGGAGAGGATTATGAGGTTTGTAGATGGTCTTACTTATCAGCTTCGGATCTTGATGACCAGAAAGAGAGTGCCTGGAGCTACATTTGAGCAGGTTGTCGATATTGCTCGGGATATTGAGTCGGTTCGTAAGCAGGATCGTGAGGAGAGAGAGGTCAAGAGGCCTCGGGGATTAGGTAGCTTCAGTGGTGCCCCTTCTAGAGGGCATTTTCAGCACAGCAGAGGTCGTCCATTTAGACCTCCACAACCAGTTCGCCCAACTTATAGTGGTGTATCTTCGGGGCAGGGTCCTCGCAATTCTCATCAGGAACGTTCATATTTTAGTGCCCTTCCAGGTCAGAGCTCCGCCCGAGCATCATCTTATCAGGGTTCTTCTATGCATGGTTTGTCTGGTGGTTATCATGGTGGCAGGGGTTTTCGTCAGTCTTCATCTCCAGCTCCAGGTAGTTGTTATGAGTGTGGAGAGTTCGAACATGAGTGGAGGCAGTGTCCCCGTCGTCCTAGTAGTTCAGCTCATCAGAGGGTTCAGCCCTCGGCTTCAACCCCAGTCACTTCACCACCTACTCAGGCAGCTAGAGGTCGTCCTATAGGGGGAGGTCGAGCAGGTGGAGGCCAGCCACGTATTTATGCACTTCCGGCTAGGCCTGATGCTATGGCTTCAGATGCGGTGATTACAGGTACTATTTCAGTTTGTCACAGTGATGTGTTGGCTTTATTTGACCCTGGTTCCACATACTCTTATGTCTCATCCTATTTTGCTAATTTTCTGAATATGCCCCGTAAGTCTCTAGTTACTTCTGTTCATGTTTCGACTCCGGTGGGCGATACTATTGTTGTGGACCGTGTGTACTGGTCGTGTCTTATATCTATTGGGGATTTGGAGACCCGAGTGGACCTGATGTTACTTAGTATGGTCGATTTTGATGTGATTCTGGGCATGGATTTGTTATCCCCATGTCATGCGATTCTTGATTGTCACGCTAAGACCGTACCTTAGCTATGCCCGGAGTTCCAAGAGTTGAGTGGAGAGGGTCTATAGAGCATGTGTCTAGCGGAGTGATTTCTTATTTAAAGGCCCAGCGCATGGTTGAGAAAGGGTGTGAATCTTATCTTGCTTTTGTGAGGGATGTTAGTAGTGAGACTCCATCTGTTTATTCTGTTCCTGTAGTCCGTGATTTTTCGGATATTTTCCCTGCAGACCTGCCAGGCATGCCACCTGACAGGGATATTGACTTTGGTATCGACTTGGTGCCTGACACTCAGCCTATCTCTATTCCACCTTACCACATGGTACCAACGGAGTTGAAAGAATTGAAAGAGCAACTTCAAGAACTCTTAGATAAGGGGTTCATTAGGCCTAGTGTGTCGCCTTGGGGTGCGCCGGTGTTGTTTGTGAAAAAGAAAGATGGCTCCATGCGTATGTGTGTTGATTGTAGGCAACTGAATAAGGTTACGGTGAAGAATCGTTATCCTTTGCCTCGTATTGATGACTTATTTGATCAGCTTCAGGGAGCTAAGGTGTTCTCCAAGATCGACTTGAGGTCGGGGTATCATCAGTTGAAGATTCAGGATTCTGACATTCCGAAGACTGCTTTTAGGACCAGATATGGTCATTATGAATTCCTGGTTATGTCATTTGGGCTGACCAATGCCCCAACAACGCTCATGCAATTGATGAACAGTGTGTTTCAGCCTTACCTTGATTCGTTCGTCATTGTGTTCATTGATGACATCCTGGTTTATTCTCGTAGCCAGGAAGAGCATGCTCAACACCTGAGGGTGGTGTTATAGAGATTGAGGGAGGAGAAGCTATATGCAAAATTCTCTAAGTGTGAGTTTTGGCTTGGTTCAGTGGCTTTCTTGGGGCATGTGGTGTCTAGTGAAGGTATTCAGGTTGATCCAAAGAAGATTGAGGCGGTGTAGAGTTGGCCCAGACCGTCCTCAACTACCGAGATTAGGATTTTCCTTGGTCTGGCGGATTACTACCGTCGCTTTGTGGAAGTATTTTCTTCTATTGCTTCACCTCTGACCAAATTGACACAGAAGGGTGATCCATTCAGATGGTCCGATGAGTGTTAGGAGAGCTTTCAGAAGCTCAAGTCAGCATTGACCACAACTCAGATTTTGGTTTTTTCCTACTGGTTCGGGTTCTTATACGGTTTATTGTGATGCTTCTAGAGTTGGCTTGGGAGCGGTGTTGATGCAGGACGGTAGGGTAATTGCCTACGCGTCGAGACAGTTAAAGGTGCACGAGAAGAATTATCCAGTGCACGATATTGAGTTAGCTGCTATTGTTCATGCCTTGAAGATTTGGCGGCATTATTTGTATGGAGTGCAGTGTGAGATTTTCACTGATCATCTTAGCTTGTAGTATCTGCTGAGGCAGAAGAACTTGAATTTGCGTCAGAGGGGGTGGTTAGAGATTCTCAAGGACTATGACTTAACTATTTTGTATCATCCGGGGAAGGCCAATGTGGTGGCCGATGCCTTGAGTCGCAGAGCCGAGAGTTTGGGAAGTCTAGCTTATCTTTCAACAGCAGAGCGACCTTTATCCCTTGATGTTCAGGCTTTAGCGGGTCAGTTAGTGAGATTGGATTTGTCAGATCCTCCACGGGTGGTAGCTAGCATGGCTTCTCGGTCTTCTTTATTTGATCAGATTAAGGCGAGACAATATGATGACCGACATTTATTAGTTCTTCAGGATAGAGTTCGTCGGGGTGATTCCAGAGACGTAACTATTGGTGATGATGGAGTTATGAGGATGCAGGGCCGTATTTGCGTGCCCAACGTGGATGGTATTCGAGAGTTGATATTAGCAGAGGCTCACAGTTCGCGGTATTCTATACATCCGGGTGCCGCGAAGATGTATCAGGATCTGAAACAGCAGTATTGGTGGAGACGGATGAAGAGAGATATTGTTGAGTATGTAGCACGGTGTCTCAACTGCCAGCAGGTTAAGTATGAGCACCAGAGACCAGGTGGTTTGCTTCAGAGGTTAGATATTCCGGAGTGGAAGTGGGAGCGAATTACTATGGACTTCGTAGTTGGGCTTCCACGGACTTTGAAGGGTTTTGATGTTATTTGGGTCATTGTGAATAGATTGACCAAGTCCGCGCATTTCATTCCTGTCGGTACTAATTATACTTCAGAGCGGTTAGCTGGTATTTACATTAAGAAGATTGTCCGGTTGCATGGAGTTCCGGTTTCTATCATTTCTGACAGAGGTACTCAGTTCACATCTCAGTTTTGGAGGGCCGTACAGAAAGGTATGGGTACTAATGTAGAGTTGAGCACTGCATTTCACCCTCAAACCGACGGGCAGTTGGAACAAACTATTCAGATATTAGAGGATATGTTACGAGCTTGTGTGATTGATTTTGGTGGTTCATGGGATCAGTTTCTGCCATTAGCGGAGTTTGCATATAATAACAGCTATCAGTCCAGTATTCAGATGGCCCCGTATGAGGCTTTATATGGTAAGAGGTGTAGATCTCCGGTTGGTTGGTTCGAGCCTGGTGAGGTTAAGTTATTGGGCACAAACTTGATTCAGGATGCGTTGGAAAAGGTGAAGTTGATTCAGGAGCGACTTCGCACGACGCAGTCTAGGCAGAAGAGTTATGCGGACCGGAAGGTCCGATATGTGTCATTTATGGAAGGTGATAAGGTACTGCTAAAGGTATCACCCATGAAGGGTGTTATGAGGTTCGAAAATAGAGGAAAGCTGAGTCCATGGTTTATTAGTCCTTTTGAGGTGCTTCAGAAGGTTGGAGAGGTGGCTTATAGACTTGCTTTGCCACCCAGCCTATCGAGTGTTCATCTGGTGTTTCATGTGTCGATGCTCAGAAAATATGTTGGTGATCCATCTCATGTGTTAGACTTCAACACAGTTCAGCTCGAGAGTGATATGTCATACGAGGTTGAGCCAGTAGCTATTTTAGCTCGTGAGGTCAGGAAGTTGAGGTCTAAGAATATAGCTTCAGTGAAAGTACAATGGAGAGTTCAGCCAGTGGAGGAGGCTACTTGGGAGACCGAGCGGGAGATGCAGAGCAAGTATCCTCACTTGTTTGAGACTTCAGGTATGTTCCTAGACCCGTTCGAGGACGAACGTTTATTTAAGAGGGGGAAAATGTAACGACCTGGTCACTCGTTACGAAAAAAAACTGCATTATGATCATCTTTTACGGAATCGATCCTCTTTGACTGTACAAGAATATGTGGAGCTCAGCATGTTNTCCGTCAGATTGACATCCAGCCGGGTGAGCGATAGCGGCTCCTGTTTACTAATAGATCTGCCGCCGCTAGTATAACAAAAAAAAGCACATAAGGATCCAGAATATTAAAATATACTGATCACTGATCAGGATCATATAAAGCCCGGTATTCCCAGAAAGGATAGTCGTGATGTCCCTTCATGGCCGGCCTTTTCAGTATGGAGCCGAAGGCGAGGGTTTCCAGCAGGCCCCCTTCTCTGGCTTTTCCTTTAAGTGACAAGGGGGGTGAGGTAAGGAGTAGTATAAGAGTGGTTCGGTCATCGATAAGCCTCTCCTTATTCATTCTATAGGGCGGGGCTGCGGACCAACAATCCAGCAAAAGGGCTGAAAAGCTCCTTTATTAAACCTTTTCTGGGAACATGGTCAACCAGAAATTATTATGTTCGCGATTCTTCATCCACCGATGGAAAAAATGCTCCAGTTTTCCATTCTCATATGAGGCCGGAAAGTGGATTGGCAACAGGTCGGCACGAAGTGATTCATCATGATCAAACATGTTATTGCCTTGTTATAGACTGGTTATACTGTATTTGAGGTATTAGAGTTGATAGGCTTGAAATCGAATGGTTTTAGTGAGAGTTCAGTTAATTAGCCTTTAAGAATAGCCTTAAAATGGAAAAAGTCAACTAAGAGTTGACTTATTGGCAAACGACCTCGGAATGAGAATTTTATGGCTCGGATAGCTTCGCTAGGTGATTTGGGACTTAGGAGTGTGTTCAGAATAATTTTGTGATGTCCAGTGTAGAATTAGGCTTGAATTGGCGAAAGTTAGTTTTTGGTGATTTTTGGTCGGCAGTGAAAAATAGGCTATCGGGGTCGGAATAGAATTCTGACAGTTGGAACAGGTTCGTAATGGCATTTTGGATATGTCTGCAAAATTTCAGGTCAACCAGAGTTGTTTTGGATAGTATCGGCATCATTGGTGGATTTTAGAAATATCAAAGTTCTTAGGCTTGAATCCAATGTAAATTGGGTGTTTTGATGTTAGTTTTGGTGTTTTGAGAGTGCAACTATGTTTGAATGATGTTATGGGATATGTTGGTAAGTTTGGTTGGGGTCCCAAGGGGCTCGGGATTGATTTCGGGTGATTAACGGACTCAATTAGACTTAAGGAAAATGTTGTTTTTGCTGGTGTGATGTTGTAGAGAAACTACGCTTCGCGTTCGGGGGTGGAGTCCTGCGTTCGCGAAGGGTTAGCTGGGGAGGCTGCAAGTTTGTTCTTCACGTTCGTGGAGAGACGGGTTCGAACGCGTAGGTCTAGGGAGAGGAAGCTCTGCATTCGCGGTTGAATGAACGCGTTCGCGAAGAAGATTAGGGACACCAGGGATTTTGGCCTTCGCGATCGTGAAGGGGCGACCGCATTCACGGAAGGTGGACCAGGTTGTGCATCGTGAACGCGACCTAGTTGGTGCGTTCACGTAGGGTAATGGAGGCCTGGATATGGTTGTGCTTCGCGAACGTAGGGAGGGGGCCGCGTTCGCAATGAACAAATAGCTGGGCAAATATAAAATAAACCCTTCCGCAACCCAAACCCTTTTTACACCATTTTTGTACGGACAAAGAGCTCTTGAGGCGATTTTTGAAGAGGGAAATCCTTGTTCTTCATAGAGGTAAGTGTTTTGATCATTAAAACTCGATTATGGATGATTATAGAACATAAAACCAGTGTAAATTCATGGAAAATCAGTAGAAAAATTGGGTTTTAGTGCTTGAGATTATGAGACCTTTAGGAGTCGATTTGAGGGGTCAAACAAACTCCGATTTTGGTGTTCTTTATATGTACGGACTCGTGAGAGGACGAGAAAAACTTTTGTATAAAAATTTTTGAGTTTCGGGATGCGGTCCCGGGGGTCGAGTTTTGACCGGTTACGGATTTTTGGGTTAAATTTGATATCTACGATTGGAAATTGTTCCTTAAGCACCTATTGATGATAAAAATCTGAACTTGGTAGTTTCGGGCTAGTTTGAAGTAAGTAATGTCTTCAAATCCTGTTCTGAGGGTATGAAACCTCGGACTATGCACCTTTTCACGGGTTTTGAAATGCAAAGGGTGAAACTTTTGAGATATATTCATTACTTAGGCGACTATTGAGTTGCGAAACGACTTTTAAAGCTTATTTCCAATAGTACTATATATACTTGATATGATTTGGGGTTTAAGCCATGTTTGGGGCCTAGTGCCGACTTGTTTACCCCTTGGGGGTTGTGTTTACTATACTTTCCTCACTGATATGTTATGGTTTTACACTCAGTCTTTTCTTGATAAATTGTTTTGACCCTCAGAGTATTTTGATACTATTTCTTGAAAATGAAACACTGTTTTGGATCGAGAACCCGGTATATTTATGGCCTGAAGGGCAAATTGAGAGTGTCTGACTGAGTGAGGCTGTTGGCCTATATTGTGAGGATGTTATGATATGAGTGAGGCTGCAAGCTTATATTGTGTGTGATTTATGCCATGTTGTGGCTTATTATAGTGATTGGGCTGTAGGAGCCCCTCCGGAGTCTGTACACACCCCCAGTGAGCGCAGGTACCTAATGAGTGATGCCCGCGGGGCTTATGCAGAGTGATTGTGAGGTTGCCTGATGGGCAGAGTGATTGTGAGGTTGCCTGATGGGCTAATACTGAAGGATATTGTTATGAGAAATGATCATGGCCCGAGGGGCAGTTTTATGGGGATTTTTACTGAGTTTTCAAACTATGATTTACTTCGTTTTCAAACTGTTTTTTACTGAAAATTTTACTGAGATATAATGATATTACACTTGTTTCACATGACTCCTGGAAATCGATTTTGAACTTATGTATTTGCTGATACTACCTGGTGACTTGGTGTTTTACTGGCTTTTGTGAAATTGTGCATCTGTACTGTGTGATTTATATTTCTCAGACTGTGATTTATTTTCATTACTACTGAGTTGGCGTACTCATAAAGACTCCCTGTGCCTCTATGCACAGATTCAGGTACCGATATGGAGTAGTATTTGCCTTGTTCTTTGGCGGCAGTTTCACGGGATTTCGAGGTAGTTGTCCAGCGTCCACAGCTTCTCCATTTCCCTTCCTTATTTAGCNTAGCATTTGATTCAGAGACATATATTATAGTTTTAGCAGAGTTGATTTATTTATTCTTAGATGCTCATGACTATTGACTCCAGTTCTTGGGAGGTTGGTTTAGGCTTATATGGGAACGCTAAGACTTATTTATATTATTTAATGCAATGGTTGCATGCTTATTATTGAATTGTGAACTCGTGTAATTGAACAAATGCATAGTAAAGTGATGGTTGGTTAGCCTAGTTCCACGATAGGCGCCATCACGACCTGTTAGGATTTTGGGTCGTGACACCATCGAAGGAGACAAGTTATATCAAACAAATTTCATCAGAGTGCTATTTCAGACATGATCGATGTTCAACAAATTTGTTTAAGTGATAATTTGACAAACTTCTTCACAAGGCATTGTTGACCTCAGTAATTGAGAAGTTGTTATACTAGATTGGAATTAATCTTCTCCGAGATATCAAGTGATATTTTTGTTAGGGAGAGTATAGCACGCGCTGCACTCTTTTTTCCTGAGCCAAGGTTTTATCCCACTGGGTTTTCCTGACAAGGTTTTTAATGAGGTGGCAAGAAATGCGTACTACTATATGTGTACTCTTTTTCCTTCACTAGAATTTTTTTCCCACAGTTTTTTTTTCTAGTAAGTTTTAACGAGTCACATTATCTATGGACATCCAAGGGGGAGTATTACGAAACATTAGATTGTGGTGGATGTCCATAACTCCTAAATGAATAACACCCTCTACTCTTATCCATTATCTCAATAACTTCCACTACTCCAATACTTATGGTTGTAACTTCCATACCTCCATAATCTCCCACATGATCTTCCTCCATGATCTAAAATTCTTAATGACATATTTATGGAATTCTTTTGGTATACCTCTATGTAGTACTATAAATATAGGATGAGAAGTCATTTTATAACACACTTGAATACATGGAATAAATAAGAAAGAATCTTACTCTCTTTCTCTCTGCGTCCTTGTCTATTTTCTTGTTTAATATTGTTACTTTTCTCTCTGCGTCCTTGTCTATTTTCTTGTTTTATATTGTTACTTTGAGCTAAGTTTTTTAACACAATATAAGTATTCCAACATAAACTTTTAGTATTCTAAGAGCTCGTTTGGATTAGCCGATTTGAAATAGCTGATAAACATTAGGTGCTGAAAAGCACTTTTTAGTGCTGAAACTGATTTATTAAATAAGCAGATACATGTTTGGATACAAGTGCTGAAATTAAGAATAAGTTGCTGCAGTATTTGTAAAAAAGTGGTGATAAGCTATTTTTCTGTTAAAATGACTTAATAACCTTAGGACTGTTTACACTTATAAGGGCGTAATTTCTTCAAAATTTTAGATTCCAAATTGATCCAAATACAAAATATTCTATTTGTCATTTTATTTTAAATACAACAGTGCGTAGATAAGATAACTTTTATGATAAACATATAATCATAAGTTATAATAATTAATAATGATAAAACTTTCTCATTAAAAAATAAACCTAAATAGGACAAAATATTGAAGAGAAACAGACATTGATACACCAAAAATTTAATATGTCCTCATTTATTACATACATTTAAAAGATTAATACACAATCACATAGATATAAATATGCAAAGGAAAAGAGAATTTGTTTATCTTAAATAGTCAACGAGAATTGCAGACTTGAAGAGGAGGGGGTAGGTTGAAATAGTACTTGAGACAGTGAATATCGATGTAAGAGGAAAAACGAATATTTTAAGGATAAAATAGTAAAAAATTTGGTCAAACATAAACTGTTTATAAGCTAAAAATTCATAAGTTGGGGGTGACTAGCTTATGACTTATTTTTTACTTATAAGCACTTTTAACTTTACCAAAGGCGTAGATAAACCGAAAAATGCTTATAAGCTAGTTTGACCCTTATAAGCTTAGTCAAACACCCTCTAATTCTAAAATTGTACTCCCTCCGGTCCAAAATAAGTGATTTTTTGGATTTTTTTTTTGTGGTCCAAAATAAGTGATTTTTTCAAATTTCAAGAATGAATTAATTATTTTTTCCTACATTACCCTTGAAGTAAATAGTGTTGGAGTATGTGTTAGGAGTGTTTATGTGAGATAGTAAAGATTAATATGGTCAATTTCATTGCTAATTAATGTTAAAATGTAAATTTCTTAATCTTTTTGAAAACATTTAAAAAATCACTTATTTTGGACTAGAGGAGTAATATATCTATATATAATTATAAAGCAGGGCCTTCCAACAGTGACGTGGCATATGTCTTTTGCTAGGAATGACATTTATCTTATTTCTCAATAATTTGGGCTTTTTCTCTAAATTTAGGGTTCAAAATTACCCGAAAACATGCATTTCATTAACCGTTTCATACCATGACGTTTCAAAATAGAACGTTTCAGCGATTAAATTTCAAGGCACCAGAAGCAGAGAATGAATCGACGAAGTAGATTCAATTCCTGTGGCGCTTCATTATCTCCATATCAACGAACTTATATATCGCAAACTCGAGTAGATGCCGATGATTACGAATCCTACGATCGGGTAATTTTTTCCAGAACTTGTACCCGACCTTTATTCATTGTTTTCAATTACATTGGAGATTAAGAGCTTGAATCTTCATATTTACATCATATTTGGTCTATGTATGCCATATAGACTAATTTCCAGTATAAGTCATTTTGTATGTCATTGCTTCATGCTGCTGACTCATGCGTGCAATGGAAGCTGCTATTTTAAATTTGTTTCTGTCTCCATTACCAGGTCCAAATAGAGGGAAGCAAACATGTTTCGAGAAAAGGTGAGCAACAGTTCTGTTAGATGGATTGTTCGAACAATATATCTTGCATCAATGGAAACTTATGTAGCTTTTCATTTGCTCTCTCTGTAAAAAACACTTCGATAGCATTTCTTTCACTCTCTTTGTTTGGTATTCATCTTTGATATCACTTTAGCTGAACATGATTACATATATATATATATATATATATATATATATATATATATTGTGATCGATTCCCAGATAATTCAGAGGCTTTCTCAGTAAGTTGTTAGGGATTTCCTGAAAGTTTTGTTTGGGGAACTTTTGATTTGTCTGAAGATTCAAGATGGAGGCTTTCGGAAAAAATAATAGCACACATGCTGTGAAAGAATTGTACATGCAGATTCTTATATTCACCCGTTCCTATATCACTGCTACAATTGTCACCACCATCGGTTATTTTATTGAGGTATGATACTTCTTAAGGTAAAGCATTATATTTTCAAGATTGAATATTTATCATTTTCATGTCATTTTGAGGATTTCTTTATTTATGTAGGAATGAATTTGGACAAGGTGGGTTGCTATGAGGTAAGCACCCTCCACTTCCAACTAAGAGGTTGTGAGTTCGAGTCAACCCAAGAGCAAGGTGGGGAGTTCTTGGAGGGAAGGATGCCGAGGATCTATTGGAAACAACCTCTCTACCCTAGGGTAGGGGTAAGGTCTGCGTACACACTACCCTCCCCAGACCCCACTTGTGGGATTATACTGGGTTGTTGTTGTCGTTGTTGTCGTTGTAGGAATGAGTTTATATTTTTCTCCAGATATTAATTGATTATATGAATATGCATTAAATATAATTCTAGGTAAGATGATTAGCATAGGAGATGACTGACCATCAAGTATCTATCGCATCATAGCAGATTCATCCATCGACTGGAGGCCAAGTTTATTTTTACTTTGTTGCTTTGAGACAACACATACAACAATGACGGTGGTAGAATCCATGCTGTAATTTGCCTCCTACAACTTTTCTAACATTATATGATTTAATGCTTTACTATTAATGGGGAAAGCAGCAACGTAGGAGGATAAAATGTTGACTCTAGAAGAATTGCAATTGAAGAATAAGGAGGAGGAGGATAATCATAAGAAGAAAGAACGTAACAATCAAAAAACAAAAAAGGTATAAACTTGTATTCTACCGAAATAGGTATTATTTTTGGTATATAAACAACAACTTATTGTTGTAAAAATGATGGTCTTTGTCTTCAAATATATGACTTTTTAAATACTCAAGTGGATGATGGATGTTTATTAAATTGATCCCATATTTAGAAAGTCAGGACAACTGTGAAAACTCAATAATGGAGTTCTTATTTTTTTTGGGGGATCCCTTTTTTTATTGGGTGTTCGGGTAGGGTGGTAAGTGGTTTAAAACTTGGGAGGAATAAAAAAAGGATTATCACCCAAGTCAAATTCTTATAGTTTTGATCTGTATCTGTATTTTGATCCATTGTGTGAGTTTTGATCTTAGTATATACTAGGAGTCAGTTGGTGTATAATTTTGGTTTTCCTTCCTGATGAGCTTATAATGATAATATGACATTCTTAAGCCCATTTGATTTTAATTATTGTCATCCTTTTGAGTAATGAATGTGTTGTAACTATGTTAATGGTGCTTCATGTGTACTGATGCATTTTTTTCATATATCAAATTCTTATAAGTTGTGAGGGTAATAAAGATCATTCCTCTCATTCACTTTATTTAATATTATTTTCTCAGTTTTCTCACTTTCTTTCTTTAATAAATATCCTTTACCTATTTAAATAAATAGCCACATTGGTTTTCCTCCCGAATGACTGGACGCTTCTCATCTTCATTTACCTATTTATGTACATGGAACATTGGAGTGGTGAGTGTGAGTCAAAGACTGTTGACACTTCACTTCTCTTATTTTTTATGGGCAATGCATTGGGTTGCCTTTTGTATCTTCACTTCTAATACCCTAAACTTAAGATGTTTTCATGGAGTATAGGATGATTTAGTCGGGTTCTACTGGGAGGATAAAATATAAGTCAATTGATTTTCAACGATAAGTTACTTGGACTATAACATTTTTTAATTGATTGGGTTAGTTTTTCTTTAATATTGTATCCATATATTGGATTTACATATTTATAATTAATATATGAACATGTTTTACTGAGACTTGAACTCAAAATAAGTTTATTAGAGAGCTTTCATGTTGCTTACAATTGATAATCAATTATGGCACGATTTACTTAGAAATTCTGATAAAATTTTCTATTTCATCAAGATGAAGTCTTTAGTGTTCTTCAAGGTGTTGGGACTATTGATTATTTCTCTATGATATGAGATGTTCTGTGAGGAGTGTGCTAACGCTTCTACTCAGTTATTTTTTTTAGATGTGAGATAGTATCCTCAGAAGATGAAATATGGAAAAGAGATGCTCAGTCGTTACGCTTTGACACCTGCTATTGATTTGTTCTGGTCTAACGTGCAAGGAAGATGTTGATTGAGTCATTCATAAACTCCTGTCATGAGTGGCTAAACATCCCTTTTGGAGTGGAGAGATTTGCATTCACAATCCATTATTAATGTTATATTTGTTATTCAATTTGTAAGTGCGTGTAAGAGATTAATTCCTCTTTATAATGTAGTGGGATTATATAATTGTAAGGGCATATATTTTTCTATTTTGTGTAACTAATAATTTGAGGTAAGAATCTTTTGAATATTGTGCGCTTCGTATACTACAAGTATAAAAAGAAGATATTCAAGCATGCTGTTTAAAATAAATCAAGTGTTCCATGTAACATTGTATCTTTCGTTGAAATTAAACATACAATTGATAAAAGGTTATTTTCTGGAACAGACAATTTAGATTGTATGTGAAAGAAAAAATAAAATTGCAAAGATTGAAATATAGAAAACGGAATATGCACTAGAGGGTGCACAATTCTTGCCTGATTTCGACGACTTTGATATTTTGTTTGATTGTCTTAACGCGGCATGGCCAAGAGGTGTAGATTTATTTGTTATTCATTTTAATTTTCTTTTTTATTTCATATATTTTTTTATACTTTGGCTTGTACAGTATTTAAAGAAGGCATTATCTCTCATTCATTCGGCATTGACTTTGTTGAGCTGCATTAATTTTTTTCCCCATTTGGTATTATCAACCTTGAATATAAGTAGAATTACCCGATAAAGTTGTAGTTGGAGCTTAGAAGAGATAATATTGATCAAAGAGTAATGATTGACTTTTTAATCATAAAAAAGTTTTAAAAATAATTATTAGCCATATGTTGTTTAATATATCACTAGTGTATAAGTAAAGGAAGTAGGGAGGACGTCTCGTCAACGGCCGGAGGGAGGGGGGGGGGGGGGGGGGGGGGGGGGGCAGCTCAAGCTTCCAACCAGTCGCCCAATTTGAATGAGTTGGAAATTCTTTTTATTTATATTAATTAATCTTATATTTGAAGAATTTAGCAACTGATTAGTGCATTTGGGAAAATACAATGTATTAAACGTCCAAGTTGTTCGCCAGTAAGGTAATTCTTGA
This sequence comes from Nicotiana undulata, assembly GCA_005239495.1. Lineage (NCBI taxonomy): Eukaryota > Viridiplantae > Streptophyta > Magnoliopsida > Solanales > Solanaceae > Nicotiana > Nicotiana undulata. The sequence goes on along the minus strand of ML292938.1, from coordinate 5,461 downwards.
TCGAAGGATCGTCAAAAGAGGCAATGCAACACTAAAGATTATTTCATCAAACCAAATGTCCCGATTCGAAACCCTAACCCTAATTAATTTCAGCCCCAAATACAAACCTGGAGGACAAGGTTGCAAGATGGAGAATGATTGTCGCATTGGAAGGTGACTACAGAAATGGAAACCGCCCTTGAAGTTATTATTAATGCACTTAAGCCTAGTTATATTTAAATTAGAAGCTTTTATTTTGAAACTTAGATCCCTGTAGTTTTTTTTATTTTTATTTCCCAAATTTATTGTTTTTAGCATCATTATTGTTTTAACAAATGGTGTGAGCTTTGTATGGAAGGGAGAGGAGTATTATACTATTATACAGACCACTCATTTGGGGTAAAAATTTATCCAACACTTACTCTCTTCCTTCTTCCTTGTAATCTTTATTTCTGTTCTCATTGCTGTGATTCTACCTAAAGCTAGCTCACATTAATATACTAATGTTTGAAGTGGAGAGGAATATTTGTTAAGATGAAGGGAAAAAGAAAGAAAGACAAAACAAACAACAATCTTGGCATGCCAATTGAAAACATAAATTCCTGATAAAAGAAGTATTTGGATCCAACTATCCAGTAGTCGAAGGCTGAACTCTCTCTTGCTTAATCAACTCTGATACTGACAAGCATGTCGTCCTTACCAAATCTAGCAGCCAACACGAGCAACAATAATGTTCACCAATCGCCCAGTCCCGGTAAAAGCTTTTCTTCATTCCTACATTCTCTGCCAATTACTTCCTATATCCCTGCTGAGAATGCACTGGCTATACTTGAACAGGCAGAAGCGAGAAGGATCAGTTGGGGAGATGCTTGCCCTTATACCGTGCATTACTCAGAGGCGACCAATGTGATCTTGAGCTAGCTGCTCGACCTCTGGGGCCCCTATATAAAGCCTGGGATTGTAAGATAACAAGAGCCGGGGACACCACCCTTCATGTAATTGTTGGTGCGGGAAAGTGGTTTGATGATCCGACTGTGGGTCCGTCAGCTTACACTTCGCGTAACAATGATGGTTACACACCTCTTTGTGTGGCTGCAATGGTTGGGAACATGGAGGCAGCAAAGAATTTACTGCAACTCAACCCGGGATTGGGATCTCTTGAAGACACTGTTGGGCCATATCCGATCATAGAGGCCGTTAGGCATGGCCATAAGGAAATGGTTTTACTTTTGATTGGGGATATGGAAAAGAAGATGGAAGGCTCCTCACCAACTAAACAATCGACTGCTTCCCACTTTCTCCATCTTCTAGTAGTGGCTGGATTCTATGGTAAGATATTTTCTTGTCCTATGATTGATGTAAGTGCTTTCTTCATTTATAGATGGTAAAATTTAAACAATTTGAAACAAAATTCTAATATCTCTTCAACAATTTTCCTTCTCTCTGACCGATTTGTTCAACATGAATAGGAAGAAGAAAAGAATGAAGTGGAATTGTTTTGATCTTGGGCTTGCAAAATATTTTCAAGATTTAGAGAATGTTAAAATATCTTTTCTTCCCCTTAGTAAAGAAGCTTTAACAAGTTCGAAAGTCTTTGCTAAATCCTTAAGTGTCTTTTTATTTATAAACTTATATTTAAAGAATTTAGCAACTGATTAAAGCTTGAGAATATGATGTTCTAATACAATTTATGTACTTCGTAGCTCACTTTTTACCAGATTGTATATTGTCTTGTTTAATCTTCCTTGTGTAAAACAGATGTGCTGCTAGTTCTGCTTAGACGTCATCCTGGTTTGGCCCGAGCAGAGTTTTATGGTGACAGTAACGAATCCCTTTTGAGCTTGCTGGCTGAAATACCTTCTGCATTTCGGAGTGGAACTCGACTAAGATTCTGGCACTGGCAGCAGTTACTTTATTCAGGTTCTATTCGTACTATATTCTTGTTATCACCTGCGATAGTATTTTCTTCTGTTTATGTGCTTTCAGGAGATAGTAATGCTACACTTGTGAGAAGTCCCAAGGGACTAAACTAGGCTCCACCCCTGCCCCAGACCAATCTATATTGATTTGGGTTCCTTAGAGCTTCCTGCTGGCAGCCTGGTCTAATGTTAACCAATTAAGACAGCTTTTTATGGAGCAATTAGTCTTCTTTGTTGATATATAACTCATCTTTAAGTTATTTATTCTCTTATTTAGACATTCCTTTCGCAAAACTTTTATATCAGTTAAGGAACACCTTCCCCAATCTCATAAAATTATAAGTTTAGGGATTCTCTCGTCGCTGACGAAAGAGGGTAATGGGTATAACATAGGTGAAATCAGCAGGATCTCCTTCTTTGGTATCAAAATCAAGCTAGTTTATTGAGCTTAGGAATTTTCATATAGAGAGAACAACAAGCTAGCACTACATAGACCTAATATCTTGTAGTAACATTAGTAAAATTGCCATTAAAACCATCAGAACTCACAAGGTTAAATAGTTTTTGGAGAATGATGATAGCCAAATCTATAGTTTTGAATGAAAGGAATCTTTACTAGGACATCTAAATGAATAACTCAAGAAAACAAATGATAGAAAATAAAGTGAAAGCATGGAATTCTGAAAGGATTGTATGTGAATACCTAATTACCTTGTTTTTTCTTGTGAAGTAATGCATGCAAAATTAGAGATCAGGTTGGCAGACATTGAAAAGTCTCTTGTTGTAGTCCAATCGTCAGCTACATCACCCTCGAGGCAATCACCAGAGCCTGCTAGTGGGTTAACATGGGAGTACTGTACACGTTTAGTAAACTGTTGCATCCTTGTCTGTCCAAAATGGCTTGTTACACCGATCTATAGCTGTATGAAGCACGTTGGTAAGTACTTTTTTGATACTGTATGTAACATGACATAATTGGCCTCTGTCACACAAAATTAAGGGAAAGTTCATTTTTTTTTTGGTTAACCGTGGTGTCCGGGCCATCACCTCGACTAATTCCACGAGATACCTGCCTCCTCCCACCTCCCATCAGCAACAGGTACCAGGTAACTCTATCCACCAAGGCTTGGAAAATTCATATTTTTCCTCCTAAACTTGCCCCAAAAAATAATTTACTCACTAAAATTTTACGAGCAACCTCTTACCCCATATTCTTGTCCGAAGTGGAACTATTTCCTCCTTGACTGATGACATGACAAAGTGTAAGTACCTTCTTTGAAGCGTTTGAAAGGCAGGAAAAATGCTAAACGTGGACTAAATTTGTCCATGTATCATTTTCCAATTGGTTGTTATACAACTAATTATACTTGACTTAGAAATTTCTTTTCTTTTTTTCTTTTTTTCTAAATATTTTCCCTTTACTTTGTTTTTTCTCTTTCTCTTTCTTCCTTATCTCTAAACTCACTTGAACCTCCATTGCTACCACTACCATTCTATGTTGCTCGGACACTCCGAAAATGTTATCGGGTGCGTGTCGGATCCGACACGGATGCGGCCTCATTTTGGAGAGCCCGCGCAACATAGCTACCATTACCTCCTCGTTCATGCGCTCCTCTCCTCCTCCACTCTCACCACTTCATTTTGGCCATTAGATCTTGTTTATTTTTTTGGTGCAACATGGCTATTGCAAATGACATTGAGGTCATGATTGACTTTTGGAGCTCATTACAAAACTCCTAAAGCAGTCTGCTATTGTAAATAATTCCACATCGCTTTCTAAATTCTGATTGCTGAAAACAATATATTACCTTTAACAAGCAAAAAAAAAATGTCTGAACCCCAAAATGTTGCACATGCAGGCTGGTACGACTTATAGTTGTCTTACATGAATTGTAGCAGCTTTTAAATTAAGGGTTTGAATTGTACTCTCAAGTTTTTGCACATTGGCATTAAAACGAAATTGTCTTATTTACTGGTAACAAATCACATGTCCACTTCTGGGATTATTTGAGTAATTGTTGGATCATTCTACTTTACAGGGATCATGATAAAGCCAATGATTCATGCAGCTCGCGAAATTTGGAAAACAACAAGTAAGTTAATATTTGTTTGCTTATTGTGACATTAGCATTTCAAAATTTAATATAGGCCTAAATCTTGTCTAGAAAAGTAATTCACACGTTGTTAGCACAAACTATATTGTTGATAATACCTTTAATTCCAGTTACGCCTACATTTGTCATATAGTCCTCTTACCTATATAGACTAAGAATATGTTTGGCAAAACTTTCAAATTGCTTATTTTGAGAATTACTCTTTGCCAAATAGATTTCCAGAAAAAGTACTTCTGATTAATAGCAGTGTGTGTTTTGCCAAAACATTTGATGAGCACCTTCATTAGTATTATGGAGGCAGTTTATATTTGGTCAGTCTTTTCAAAAGTTGATCTTTTGAGCGTCAAATTATGGAAAAGAGTGTAAAGATCCACTTTATAATTAGTATCATTTTTAAGTAGATACATGATCTTAAATTTTAATTGTGAGAGACCTTAATTAAGTTTTCCAATTCCATTTAGCTAAAATGTAAAGTTTAAGATCAAAATATATAGAGAGGGAGCATCTTATGAGACTTTGGCCATAGATCTGTTGTGGACAACACATGAGTTTAGATTTTGTCTATACTGTTCAAATAATTTGGTAAATAGAAATTTTCCTGCAAGTATAATTTTTCGTCCTGAAAACATTAAACACGACTTCAGCTTCTGCTTCTACAGAGAAGCTGCTTTTTTGAACTTCTTTCCAACAACAAATAGCAACTTTTATTACTACTCAAAGATGCCTTTTCAGTTTTCCCCCAGAAGTTTGTCCAAACACCTTAACCATAAACAATAAGCATTTGTTTTTGTTGAAAAATAAGCACTTCTAATTTCCTAGAAGTTTGCCAAACATGCTACGAAGGTTGTTGAGTGCAGATCTGCCTGCTGTACTTGATTAGGTTAAGTACTGAATTGTAATTGCATGCCTTAAAAAAGCATTGACACTTAATAGAGCTTGTAAGAAAACACGGGAGAAAAATAATATTCTTGTTATTTTCAATGATACAATGAACCCTATATATACAGATATTACATGTCCTACTCCTAGTACACATAGGATTAGGGTTAGTGTTATTTACTCCTATTTGACTACTTAACTAACACTCCCCCTCAAGCTGGTGCATACAAATCAAATGTACCGAGCTTGTTACATATATAACTAATACGAGGGCCACTGAGGGACTTGGTGATATATCAGCAAGCTGATCATTCGACTTCACAAATCTTGTAGCAATATCTCCTGAGAGTATCTTTTCTCTGATGAAGTGACAATCAATCTCAATGTGTTTAGTCCTCTCATGGAACACCGGATTTGATGCGATATGAAGAGCAGCTTGATTATCGCACACAAGTTCCATCTGGCTGATGTCTCCAAATTTTTACTCCTTGAGCAATTGTTTGATCTAAGTTAGCTCACATGTCGCCATAGTCATTGCTCGATATTCTGCTTCTGCACTAGATCGTGCAA
>ML292936.1:877-47903 GCA_005239495.1 Nicotiana undulata | reverse complement strand
TTTTTCAATGCTAGTGACAATTATGTTTGGTTGGAGAAATGACCTTAGGCATTCTTTGTGTTATTCGGAAACCCCGTTAGCCTTTTGATCCACCTTTGTAGATATATTATCACTAGTTATCCCATTTGAACCTTGAACCTTTTCTTTGGTCACCTCAATACTAGCCTTTCCCTCTTGAAAAAATAATTCCTCTTTTGAACCCGTCCCTCCTTGAATATTGAGAATGAAGCAAAAAGCCTAAGTTGGGGGTGTAGTGTCAAAGTGGAAGCTGAGAAGGTACTCTCTTGAAATCAAGCTCCAAAAGAAAAGTACAAATGAAAAATACAAAAGGAAAATACAAAAGAAAAACACAAAAAGAATATGGGAGCTTTGAAGAGACTAATTGAGGTATTTAAAGTTGTTCTTTGTTGGTAACTAGATGCGAATGATGCCATGTGGTTTGAATAGAAACAAAGTGCATCAAGAAAGAAAAATGTGAGTAGTGTTCAAGGAGGGTGTAGCCATTTTCCCAAATGTGTATCCCACCTTTACCTAAACCTAAATTACAAGCTTATAAAGCCCTTATGGGATCTCCAACCGAATATTCTTGAATATGGTATGAATTAAAATAAGGGCAAGCGTATGGTATGATGTGTTGTAGCACTTGAGTTTTTTTTTAGTGAGTGTGAGTGTCTTGGTAAATATGTCCCCCGTTTTGTCTTCGTAAATATTGCAAGTGGGGACCTTCTTTCTTTTATGTAAAGGCACATGATCTGTGAGGCGTAACAATAGTTGAGTTCTTGAAGTCGGGTGCATGCGCACTCAGCCGAAAGTAACATTTAGTCAAATTGTTCGAGGCTCAAAGGGCACAAGTTGAGTAGTTTCCATATAAATAGTAGTAACTGTTCATGACGAGTAAATGGATGAAATGCATGCCTGTAGTACTGGCACTTAACACTGTCCTTGGTCACAATTTCTTCCGGTCTTGTAGTTTAAATCTAGGTTAGGATAAAGTCATTTTAGTTGCCTGAGGACAAGCAAGAGTTTAAGTTGGGGGTATTGATGTGCCGGAGAATTTCGGCATATTTAATACCAAATTACTTAAATTATAGTTTGTTTCAAGAGCATTTTCCCTTTATACTTATAGAATTTTGACGTTTTGCAGTGCATGAGATGTAAATACTCAAGACCATGAAAAGAAAGCAAAGGAGCTAAAAGTGAGGGGAATCAATTCTAACACCAATTACTTCCACTTTTCTTCCATTAACACTAGAATCTAGGCCTAAAAACATGAAATCAAGGTAGAAATTAGGGGTTTTGGGTAGAGTTAGGTTTTTGGGAATTTTGGGTAATTCAACCCCAATTATGGGTTGGATTTCAAAACAAATTATATATTCTAACTCATGTACGGGTAGCCTAGGACCCACAACATGCTTTACTTGACGTACTTGTAACCTTATTGATGAAATAGAAAAAAAATGATTAAACCTTATTGAACTTGGCAAATGAATTTCTAGAAAAGATTTAAATATTATTTTTGTGACCATTAAGAAGAGAAAGTCATAATTTTCTTGGGTAATTTCTTTCCCGATGTAGTCGGGGTGGACTGTTCGGATGTGTAAGCTTGTGTGTGACTTCTTCGCAATTTATATTCTGCAAGCGGGGTGATTTCTTCCACTACTCTCATGGGAGCGGGCCATACGCCACATCGGGTTAATATATGCATCTATTGTTCGAGCCGTTCGACCCTTCGGCAGTGCACATTTTACATTTATTGTTTGTTCGGGCCGTCGACCCTCGACATTACTTGCGCATGATATTTGTTGCGTACGTTATGTGATTTTAACTGTTTACTGGCCTGGAATAAATAGTTGTCAACTGAAATGACGAATATTTAAAAGTTGTAAATGTGGAAAAAGTTGTTATTTCTTATCACAACTGGTTAATTACCTATGATATCATGCTTAGTGTCATCCTTTACTTTCATTAGACTGACCTCTAGAAAGTGTCAAATTCGACCTCTTGTCTCTACCTTTTTGAGGTTAGGTGGGATACTTACTGGGTACACGTTGTTTTTGTACTCATACTACACTTGATGTGCATTTTGTTGCACATGTACATGTATACCTAGCAAAACCGCTTGGAGTCGTTGTAACGACCCAGTCGGTCGTTTTGCGTATTAGCATCCCGTTCCTTTAAATGAAACCTTCCATAGCGGCTATTCGTGCTTTATGACTTGAGGGAGCGGGTGGCTCAGGATTTGGGGATGGTTTGGGTGATTTAGGAACACTTGTTTCCTTAAGGTTGGCCTATTTGGCCAAGTTTGACTTCGGTCAACATTTTGAGCAAACGACCTCGGAATCGAGTTTTGACAGCTCCAGTAGCTCCGTATGATGATTTCGGACTTGGGCATGTATTTGGCTCGGGTTTTCGATGACCTGAGAGCATTTCGGCGCCCGAAATGGAAATCAAGATTTCCTTATATTTGAAATTTGGCTTGGGACGTGATTTTATGCTATCGAGGTCCGAACAGAATTTCGGGATCGGGAATAATTCCGTATAGTCATTTATGACTTGTCTGCAAAATTTTAAGTCATTCCGAGTAGTATAGACCCGTTCGGCGCAATGAAAAGAATTCTAGAATTCCTAAGTTCTTAAGTTGATTCAATTTGGTTTTGGGGTTGAATTTTGAGTTTCGTTGTTGTTTTTCATGTTTCGGAAGTTCGAGCAAGTCCGTATCATGAATACATACTTGTCAGTGCTTTTGGACGGGGACCCGAGGGGCTCGAGTGTGTTTTAGACCATTGGGAGCTAAGTTAGAAAAACAGAAATTCTGCTATCTGGTTTCCTTCTCCGCGATCGCAGAAGGTGGGTTGCGATCGCAGAGAAGGATTTTGCCGGGCTGTTGATTGTTCTTTGCGATCGCAGCCTCCCCTTTGCGATCGCAGAGGTCTGGGTTCCACACCTTCGCGATCGCAGCCTTTTCTCGCGATCGCATTGAGTCGCATCTGGGCCGGGTGAGTTTGTTCTTCGCGATCGCAGGACCTCTGCCGCGATCGTAGAGGTCAGGCAAGCTGGTCTTCGTGATCGTAGGCCTCAGCGCGATCGCATAGAAGCATTATCTGGGCAGTTTAATTAATACGGAGTTGGCCATTTTCCACCATTCCCACCTTCTTCCTTGAGCTTTTGGAGACATTTCAAGAGAGCTATTCGTCCATTGTTGTCAAGGTAAGTAAAACTCCAAAAAATTTCTAGCTTTAACATCAATTTCTAGTTAAATCCCCCTTCTAAATCTTAAAAGTTATGAAATTGGGTAGTAATTTAGGGATTTTGGGAATCTTATGAATTATCCATTTTAGCTATGAATTCTAGCAAGAACTTGCATAATTATGATCCTTAGCTTCCGGGTAATTGATTCCTTCAAGAATTTTTGAAATCCGAACGTGTGGGCCCGGGGTAAAAATTTTGAAAACCTTCAAGAATGCTTAATTTTAGGATTTCTTATTAATTCTCCTTCTTTGAGCTTAGAATTGATTCAATTATACTATATTTGGATAGTTGCGAGCCGTCGAGTGTAGATTTCGGAGATTCGGACACATCCTTGATCAGAGGGGGTGATTTCGTCGCGAGGTGAGTCTCCTTTCTAACCTTGTAAGAGGGAATTGTCCCCATAGGTGTTCCATGTGTTGTATGTTTGTGCTTGGGGGCTACGTGCTTACCACGTGACGAGAGTCCGTACGTAGCGACTACTATTGTCACGTCCGGGTAGCTTAGGACCACAACATGCCATGTATTCTGCCTTTAATGAACTATATGCTTAGATTCATGCTTTTATATATGTTACTGTTTTCCTGAACTTTCATTTACTTAAATAATTTGAAAGGATTGTGGTGAAATGAACTTTACATTCCGCGTCCGCATGTTGTCGCTTCGTAATTTACATCGCACTAGCGTTATGTAATTTCCTTCACTCTTATGGGAGCGGGCCGTACGCCATGGCGGATAAGCGTGCACTCTTGGTTCGTGCAAGTCGATCCCCGACAGTGCACCGGGATTTAATTAAGAATGCACTTTTGGTACGGGCCGGTTTATCCCCTGCAGTGCATGGACGAAGTTACACTATGATATGATAGGACCGCATTTAGACGCACTCTTTTTACGGGCCGGTCGATCCCCGACAGTGCGTAGGCAGGATTATTGGTAAGCATGCACTCTTGGTACGACCCGGTCGATCCCCGACAGTGCATAGCTATTTAGACGCACTCTTGGTACGGGCCGGTAGATCCCCGATAGTGCGTAGGCAGGATTATTGTTAAACATGCACTCTTGGTATGGGCCGGTCGATCCCCGACAGTGCATATCTATTGTTCCTCATGACTCCGTCCGGTTGTCTTACTCCTGTGTGCGCATGTCTGTTTGGTATCGTTTTCCTGATTTGTGATTTGACAAATGTTTGGGAAGAGGGACAGGTAAGTTGTTATTGCTTTCAATATTTATTTGGGAACTCTGTATTCTCTTTGCAACTGTGGTGCACTGTTTACATGTCTACTCTTTTCCTTATATCCTTTTTTATACTATTACTGTTGGACCTTAGTGAGTATTGAGTCGACCTCTCGTCACTACTTCTTCGAGATTAGACGGGATACTCACTGGGTACATATTTATTTATGTACTCATGCTGCACTTTCTTTTCTTCTGTACTTGATTGTAAAGGTCTGGAGGCTGGTATACCTGATTATCAGGCCGGTGCTAGGTATTGATTGCGTGATCATACTTCACGGTGAGCTGCTCTTCCTGGCAACTTCCTGGCAGCACCCTGGAGTTTCTTTTGTCATGTTCTCTGTCTATTTCATTCAGACTGAGGCCCTGTATTTATTTTTAGTCATTGTATATTCAGTAGTTGCCCGTGACACTAGTTCCTGGCACACACGTAATTTGTATTTTGGGTATGAGCTGTGTATCTATATATGTGCTTCGGTTTTGCCCTATGCCTTTATATTTTAATGATTTTAATGTCGTATCATGCTAGTATAATGTTAATTGTTTAAAATTGGTAATTTCCGAGATGTTTAATCAGGCGAGGAAGGGGTATCACCTAGTCTCTTCTATATTGGCTTGCCTAATCCCGCTGATGGGCGCCATCACGACCTGAATCAGGATTTGGGTTGTGACAACGTGGTAGGGGACGAGAGCGTCCCAGAGCTGTACCAGTTGCATCACTTGAGGATCCTATTATCGAGGAGAAGGATGAGTTGCCTCCAGTTGCTCCTACTCTAGCGGATTTTATGACGGCGCAAGGCTTCCAGGAGGTCATGGGCCGCATGTTGAGATTTATGGACACTATGTCCCAGGCAGGCGTACTTCCAGCAGACCTTGCTACTTCCCAGGTAGGAAGGGGAGTTCAGACCCCTACCGCTCAGGCCACCGGATAGGCAGCAGCACATCACACTCCGGGCATACCGCCCGTGGGTGGAGTTCAGCCTATCGTAGCACAACCAGTTCCCAGGCCAGACGTAGAGGGTGACCAACAGAAGATGCTTGATAGATGGACCCGACTTCGCCCTCAGTCTTCGGGGTTGAGAGGGGTGAGGATGCCCAGGATTTCCTCGACAGGTGCAGGGACAAACTGCACAATATGAGGATACTAGAGTCACATGGGGTGGACTTCACCACATTTCAGCTTGAGGGCAGAGCTCGCCACTAGTGGAAGTCCTATGTTCTTAGCAGGCCAGCGATTCTCCTTTTGTCACTTGGAGTCAGTTCACCCAGCTATTCCTGGACAGATACATTCCACCGTCCGAGAGAGAGGAGCTTCAGGGTCAGTTTGAGAGGTTATAGCAGGGGCAGATGTCTGTGACGGATTATGAGGTGAGTTTTCAGAGTTATCCTGCCATGCTCTTATGATATTGCCCACTGATGCCGAGAGGGTGCGGCGATTTGTGGCCGGTTTACATCCGGGTATCAGGACCTCCATGGCCAGAGAGGTAGAGATGGGTACCCCATACCAGCTTGTAGTCGAGATAACTCGACGGATTGAGGGTTACCGTACGAGGAGCAGGGAGCAGGGTCAGCCAGGTCAGCAGGGTCAGCAGGACAAAAGGGTCAGGTTCACAGGTGACTTCAGGGGTGCTCCAGCTAGGGGCATAGGTCAGTTTGAAAGCGGTCAGTTCAGTAAGCTTTCATATTCAGCACATCCACTACCTCCTAGGGGTATTCTAGCGAGGCCTCAGTTTAGTGCCATGCCAAAGCGCTCTTACCATGCACCAGCCATCCAAGGTGCACCCAGCGGTTACTCCAGCCGTCAGAGATCCTCCGGTTCCTATTTCAGTGCCTTGTCAGATGATTCTTACCGCCCTCCAGTTATTCAGGGTTCTTCTTCGTCTGGACAGCAGACTACGGCACCTAGAGGTTGTTTCGAGTGTGGGGCACTGGACTATATGATCAGGAAGTGTCCCAGGTATCGGGGCAAGGCCGTGGAGCAGAGTCACCAGCCTATGATTTCAGCACCAGCAGTTCGACCACCTAGGGGTGGGGGTCAGGTTGGCAGGGGCCGTCCTAGAGGAGGAGGTCAGTCAGCTCCAGCTCGTTCTGGGGGAGCTCAGTCTTCGGGTGCTTCAACCAGATTCTATGCTATTCTGTCCAGATCAGACGCAGTGGCCTCAGACGCTGTGATTATAGGTATTATTTCAGTTTGTGGTAGAGAAGCTTCAGTATTATTTGACCCAGGATCCACATACTCATATGTTTCAACATTGTTTGCCCATTCTCTAGATGTTCCTCGTGAGTCCTTGGGTTCTCCCTTGTATGTGTCCACTCCTGTGGGCGATTCTGTGGTGGTAGACCGGGTCTACCGATCTTGTGTGATTACCTTCTGTGGACTTGAGACTAGAGCCGACCTGTTATTGCTTAATATGGTTGATTTCGAGGTTATTTTGGGCATGGATTGGCTATCTCCTTATCATGTTGTGTTGGATTTCCATGCTAAGACAGTTACATTAGCCATGCCTGAGTCGCCGAGGTTAGAATGGAGGGGTTCTTTAGTTAGTGCATTTAGCCGGGTCATTTCCGATATGAAGGCTCGGCACATGGTCGAGAAGGGTTGCTTTGCTTATCTTGCTTTTGTGCGAGACACCACCGCCGAGTCTCCTACCCTTGATTCAGTCCCTGTTGTTCGAGATTTTCCGGATGTGTTTCCTTCAAATCTTCCAGGCATGCCCCCAGATCGAGATATAGACTTCTGCATTGATTTTGCTCAAGATACTCAGCCTATTTCTATTCCCCCTTATCGTATGGCTCCTAAGGAGCTAAAGGATTTGAAGGAGAAGCTTGAGGAGTTGTTGGACAAGGGATTCATCAGGCTGAGTGTGTCGTCGTGGGGTGCTCCAGTTTTATTTGTGAAGAAGAAGGATGGGTCTATGCGGATATGCATTGACTATCGTCAGCTAAATAAAGTGACCATCAAGAATAAGTATCCTCTGTCGCGCATTGATGATTTGTTTGACCAGTTGCAGGGTGCTCGTGTGTTTTCTAAAATTGATCTAAGATAGGGTTATCACCAGTTGAAGATTCGGGCTTATGATGTTCCGAAGACGGCATTTCGCACCAGATATTGACATTATGAGTTCTTAGTGATGTCCTTTGGATTGACCAACGCCCTAACAACATTTATGGACTTGATGAATAGGGTGTTCAGGTCGTTTATCGACTCCTTCGTTATTGTTTTCATTGACGATATACTGATCTACTCACGGATCCTTGGTGAGCACGAGCAACATTTGAGAGTTGTGCTTTGGACCTTGCGAGGGAAGAAGCTATATGCTAAGTTCTCCAAGTGCAAGTTGTGGTTAGAGTCTATGGCATTTCTGGGACATGTGGTTTCCGAAGAGGGTATCAAGGTTGATCCGCAAAAGATTGAGGCAGTTCAGAGTTGGCCGCGTCCTACTTCAGCTTCAGAGATCAGGAGTTTTCTAGGTTTAGCAGGCTATTACCGTTGATTCGTGGAGGGATTCTCCTCAATTGCAGCTCCACTGACTAGGTTAACTCAGAAGAATGCCCCGTTTCGATGGTCAGACGATTGTGAGGTGAGCTTTCAGAAGCTCAAGGCAGCATTGACTTCAGCACCAGTTCTAGCATTGCCTTCCGAGTCAGGGATGTATATTGTATATTGCGATGCTTCACGCGTCGGGTTGGGATGTGTGTTGATGCAGGATGGCAGGGTTATTGTTTATGATTCATGGAAGCTGAAGGTTCATGAGAATAATTATCTTGTACACGACTTAGAGTTGGCGGCGATTTTTCATGCTTTGAAGATTTGGCGGCACTACTTGTATGGTGTATCTTGTGAGGTCTACACTGACCACCGTAGCTTGCAGTACTTGCTGAAGCAGAGGGACCTTAATTTGAGACAGCAGAGGTTGCTTGAGTTGCTAAAGGACTATGATCTTACTATTTTGTACCACCCGAGGAAGGCGAATGTAGTAGCGGATGCTTTGAGCAGGAGAGCAGCGAGTATGGGTAGTTTGGCCTATATTACAGCTGATGAGAGACCTTTAGCCTTGGACATTCAGTCCTTGGCCAATCGCTTGGTGAGATTGGACCTTTCAGAGCCTCGTCGAGTTGTAGCTCATGTGGTTGCTCAGTCTTCATTGTTGGGTGAGATTAAGGCTCGGAAGTTTGATGATCCATGTCTGGCAGAGATTCGGGATACGGTGGTCCAGGGTAGAGCCAAGGAGGTAACCTTGGGCAAGGATGGTGTTTTGAGACTTCAGGGCCGATTGTGTGTTCCAGATATTGAGGGCCTGAGGGAGAGGATTCTAGTAGAGGCGCACAATTCTCGGCATTCTATTCATCCAGGAGAGACGAAGATGTATCGTGATTTGAAGCAGTATTACTGGTGGAGGCAGATGAAGAAGGACATTGTTCAGTATGTGGTCAGGTGTCTTAATTGTCAGTAGGTTAAGTACGAGCACCAGAGGCTAGGAGGCTTGTTTCAGTAGATGCCCATTCCTCAGTGGAAATGGGAGCGCATCACCATGGATTTCGTGGTTGGGGTGCCTCGGACCTTGCAGAGGGTTGACGCGGTTTGGGTCATTGTGGATAGATTGACCAAATCGGTGCATTTCATTCTTGTGGCTACTACTTATACGACAGAGAGGCTGGATCAGATTTACATTCGAGAGATAGTCCGGCTACATGGTGTGTCGGTGTCTATCATATCATATCGAGGTCCTCAGTTCACTTTGCATTTTTGTAGAGCTTTGCACAGCGAGATGGGCACTCAGATAGACCTTAGCTCAGCATTTCACCCTCAGACTGATGGCCAGTCAGAGCGTACGGTTCAGATTTTGGAGGATATGCTCAGGGCTTGTGTGATTGATTTTGGAGGTCAGTGGGACCAGTTCTTGCCTTTGGCGGAGTTTGCATACAATAACAACTATCAATCCAGCATTGAGATGGCTCAATTCGAGGGGTTATATGGTCGGCGATGTCGTTCTCCTATCGGATGGTTTGAGCCTTGCGAGGCAAAGTTATATGGCACAAATTAGGTGAGAGATGCCTTGGAGAAGGTGAAGATTATTCAGGAGAGGCTCCACACAACTCAGTCTAGGCAGAAGATCTACGCAGATCAGCGGGCACGTGATATAGCATTCATGGAGGGAGATAAGGTTATGTTGAAGGTTTCCTCGATGAAAGGCGTCATGAGATTTGGGAAGAAGGGAAAGTTGAGCCCCAGGTTTATAGGTCCATTCGAGGAATTGAGGCGTGTTAGAGAGGTTTCTTATGAGCTTGCTTTACCTCCAGCCTTATCATGAGTTCATCCGGTCTTTCAAGTATCCACGCTACGGAGGTATCACGCCGACTTCTCGCACATTGTTGATTACAGCGCTATTGAGTTAGATGAGAAATTAGGCTACGAGGAGGAGCCAGTTGCTATTATTGATAGGCAGGACCGCCAGCTGAGGTCCAAGACAGTTTCTGCGGTTAAGGTCCGGTGGAGGGGCAAACCAGTTGAGGAGGCGACTTGGGAGTCCGAGGAGGACATGCGAAGCAGATATCCAAAGCTATTCGACACTCCAGGTACGATTCTAAACCCGTTCGGGGATGAAAGTTTGTTTAAGAGGGGGAGAATGTAACGACCCAGCCGGTCATTTTGCGTATTAGGATCTCGTTCCTTTAAATGAAACCTTCCATGGCATCTATTCGTGCTTTATGACTAGCCGGAGCGGGTGGCTCCGGATTTGGGGATGGTTTGGGTGATTTAGGAACACTTGGTTCCTTAAGGTTGGCCTATTTGGCCAAGTTTTACTTCGGTCAACATTTTGAGCAAACGATCTCGGAATCAAGTTCTGATAGCTCCATTAGCTCCGTATGATGATTTCGAACTTGGGCGTGTGTTCGACTCGGGTTTTCGATGACCCGGGAACATTTCGGCTCCAGAAATGGAAATCAGGATTTTCTTATATTTGAAATTTTTCTTGGGACGTGATTTTATACTATCGAAGTCCGAACGGAATTCCAGGACCGGGAATAGTTTCGTATAGTCATTTATGACTTGTCTACAAAATTTGAAGTCATTCCGAGTAGTATAGACATGTTCGGCGCAACGAAGTGAATTCTAGAATTCTTAAGTTCTTAAGTTGATTCAATTTGGTTTTGGGTTGATTTTTTAGTTCTGTTGTTGTTTTTCATATTCCGGAAGTTCGAGCGAGTCCATATCATGAATACATACTTGCCGCTGCTTTTGGACGGGGTCCCGAGGGGCTCGGGTGTGTTTTAGACCCCCGGGAGCTAAGTTAGAAAAACCAGAAATTCAACTATCTGGTTTTCTTCTCTGCGATCACAGAAGGTGAGTTGCGATCGCGGAGAATGATTTTGCTGGGCTGTTGATTGTTCTCTGCGATAGCAACCTCCCCTTTGCGATCGCAGAGGTCTGGGTCCACACCTTCGCGATCGCAGCCTTTTCTCGCGATCACATTGAGTCGCATCTGGGCCGAGTGAGTTTGTTCTTCGCGATCGCAGGACCTCTGCCGCGATCGTAGAGGTTAGGAATGCTGGTCTTCGCGATCGCAGGCCTCAGGTCGCGATCACATAGAAGCATTATCCAGGCAGTTTAATTAATACGGGAGTTGGCCATTTTCCACCATTCCCACCTTCTTCCTTGAGCTTTTGGAGACATTTCAAGAGAGCTATTCCACCATTGTTGTCAAGGTAAGTAAAACTCCATAATTTTTCTAGCTTTAAAATCAATTCCTAGTTAAATCCCCCTTCTAAATCCTAAAATTTATGAAATTGGGTAGTAATTTAGGGATTTTTGGAATCTTATGAATTATCCATTTTAGCCATGAATTCTAGCAAGAACTTGCATAATTATGATCCTTGGCCTCCGGGTAATTGATTCCTTGAAGAATTTTTGAAATCCGAACGTGTGGGCCCGGGGTCGAAATTCCAAAAACCTTCAAGAATGCTTAATTTTGGGGTTTCTTATTAATTCTCCTTCTTTGAGCTTAGAATTGATTCAATTATACTATATTTGGCTAGTTGCGAGCCGTCGAGTGTAGATTTCGGAGATTCGGGCGCATCCTTGATCTGATGGGGGATGATTTCGTCCCGAGGTGAGTCTTATTTCTAACCTTGTATGAGGGAATTGTCCCCATAGATGTTTCATGTGTTGTATGTTTGTGTTTGGGGGCTACATGCGTACCACATGACGAGAGTCCGTACGTAGCGACTACTATTGTCACGTCCGAGTAGCTTAGGACCACATCATGCCATGTATTCTGCCTTAAATGAACTATATGCTTAGATTCATGCTTTTATATATATTACTGTTTTCCTGAGCTTTCATTTACTTAAATAATTAGAAAGGATTGTGGTGAAATGAACTTTACATTCTGTGTGCGCATGTTGTCGCTTCGTAATTTACATCCCGCGAGCGTTATGTAATTTCCTTCACTATTATGGGAGCGGGCCGTACGCCACGACGGATACGCGTGAACTCTTGGTTCGGGCCGGCCGATCCCCGACAGTGCACCGGGATTTAATTAAGAATGCACTTTTGGTACGGGCCGGTCGATCCCCGGCAGTGCATGGACGAAGTTGCACTATGATATGATAGGACCACATTTAGACGCACTCTTGGTACGGGTCGATCGATCCCCGGCAGTGCGTATGCAAGATTATTGGTAACCATGCACTCTTGGTACGGTCCAGTCGATCCCCGACATTGCATATCTATTTAGACACACTCTTGGTACGGGCCGGTCGATCCCCGGCAATGCGTAGGCAGGATTATTTTAAGCATGCACTCTTGGTACGGACCTGTCGATCCCCGGCAGTGCATAGCTATTCTTCGTCATGACTCCGGCCGGTTGTCTTACTCCTATGTTCGCATGTCTGTTTGGTACCGTTTTCCTTATTTGTGATTTGACAGATGTTTGGGAAGAGGGACATGCAAGTTTTTATTACTTTCAATATTTATTTGGGAACTCTTTATTCTCTTTGCAACTGTGGTGCACTGTTTACATGTCTACTGTCTTCCTTATGTCCTGTTTTATACTATTACTGTTGGATCTTAGTAAGTATCCAGTCGACCTCTCGTCACTACTTCTTCGAGATTAGACTGGATACTCACTAGGTACATATTTATTTATGTACTCATGCTGCACTTTCTTTTCTTCTGTACTTGACTGTACAGGTCCGGAGGCTGGCATACCTGATTATCAGGACAGTGCTAGGTATTGATTGCGTGATCATACTTTACGGTGAGCTGCTCTTCCTGGAAACTTCCTGGCAGCACCTTGGAGTTTCGTTTGTTATGTTCTCTGTCTATTTCCTTCAAACTGAGGCCCTGTATTTATTTTTAGTCATTGTATATTCAGTAGTTTCCCATGACACTCGTGACACTAGTTCCTGGAAAACACGTAATTTGTATTTTGGGTATGAGCTGTGTATCTATATATGTGCTTCGGTTTGGCCCTGTGCCTTTATATTTTCATGATTTTAATGTCGTATCATGCTAGCATTATGTTAATTGTTTAAAACTGGTAATTTCCGACATGTTTAATCAGGTGGGGAAGGGGTATCACCTAGTGTCTTCTATATTGGCTTGCCTAATCCCGCTAATAGGCGCCATCGCGACCTGAATCAGGATTTGGGTTGTGACAGTCTTGGTACGATTGACATGAGGACTTAGATGAGATGAACCTCTCGAGACGATCCGCAGCCAGCAGAGCCCCCTTCGGATGTGTTGTAATGTATTTGTATTTCTTGTCTAGTTTGTACTCGGACAAATATTGTATTACATGTATACTTCCTAGAAATTTCTCGTGCACTTGTGAGACCGGGTTCTGGGATGATTCAGGATGCATTTGTTAAATGAATTTTTAAAATATCGTTATTTACTTAGTAAATTTTTATTGATTACTATATAAGGAAATGAAAAGTAACGATTTCAAAATGCTAAAAGAGGAAATTTTAATCAACTATTGAGTGTTGTCTTGCCTAAAGTGGTGTCCGGCACCATCACGACCTTAATTGTTTTTGGGTCATGACAATGTGGTATCATAGCACTAGGTTCCCTTAGGTTTCACGAGTCATGAGAAAGTCTAGTAGAGTCTTGCGGATCGGTACGGAGACGTTTGTACTTATCTTCGTGAGGCTACAGGCTGTTAGGAGTCCCTTCTTGATTCCTCATAATGCGGTTTGATTCTCTTTAAGTTTTATGCCTATGTTTCTTCTTACTCAATCTTACGCGTCACAAAGCGCTTGCTATAAATCAGGAATTAAGGAATTCTAATGGTACCTATGATGAAATGCGAGATGTTTCTCCCTGCGAAGTTGATTGGGGCTATTGTCGTTGCTCTGCGGAAGGATATTATGTTGTTCAGCTGAGTAGCTGTGTTTCTGAGATCTTTGAGGCTATGCTCAGGTTGTTATAATGCCTATGATTGGTCACCACACAGTATTGACGTGGTGATAGGTAGCTTGCCCATATGTCGGGGCAATGAATGACCTTATAGGAGTTCTACTCAAGGTATGATTCCGAGATTTCAGTATTTGATTTCCGATGGAGGAAAGACCACTGAACTATAAATGATTAGGTTTGGGTTGATAAAGTAGTAAGACTTGGTGTTTTCAAGTGAGGTGGAATATTCACCTGTGATGTGATATTGTCGTCTTTGATCGAATAGAATGTATTAAGTTCGTCGGTGCTATAGTTTCTTCGGTTAAATGGGGTAAGAGTATTGTGAAGAAGTATTGAACAAATGGATTTCAGAAATCGTGGTGTGTGGTGGTTCAGTATTGAACAAGTATTTCTATTGAAGGGGGCTCGATAAAGATGATCTTCGGAGAGTTTGAAGTTGTGGTTATCTGCTGGTTTAAGTGCTACAGCGAATGATATTGAATCGAGGCAACAACTGGGCATCATTCGATAAAGGGAGGCATGTGAGAAGTGTTAGGCAGTGGTTCCATTTCTACGAGGCCAGGTGTAAGAAGCGGAGGTCGAGCAGATTGCTAAAAGGAGTGAGTTTGATTAAAGTGGGAGAGTGGTAGCATAGCATAAGAGTTCGGTGGTAAGATAGTTGCCTATCTTGAGAAGAAACTTGGAGTGATTTGAGAGTTTTAGTGGACGCTGATTGGGTCCACGAGCTTAAATTTAAATGTTGGTCATTACGACGGAAGATTGGATGCAACGGAGAAGGGGGTCGTCTGACTTGAAGAAGGATGCAATACAACGCTGAATTGGAAGATATTGTCGCGCATTTAGTTGATGTCTATAAAGAGTGATCGGACTGGTGTAGTTGGTGTCGCGCCCCCATTTTCTATCGCACGGGTTAGGTACGGAGAGATCGGGTTTATGACATTTTGGACAACTCCTTAAAGGAAAGGTTTTAAGGAAGAGTCGCCATCTAACGATTTTTTATGGTGCGTTATGGCACCTAGAGTTGATAACTCATGAACTAGTTTGCATTACCAGGGATTGGGTAAGGGCTTGAAATTATCCCAAGGGGATGGTGTTAGGCAGCCCTCAAGATCCACAACTGTGGGTCCCAGCCAAGAAGTTTTGTGAATTTGGACGGTGAACAAATAGCAAGTAAGGTTCATATAAGAGAGGATTTCAAACAAGCATGAAAAATCTTTAAAGGTTTTGGAGAAAGGTTTAGAATAAACATTTGAAAAGAACTGTCCTAGGTTTAAAGTAATACGGATCACATCAATGCAATACCCGGTATGTCACACCTCGAAGAGGCGGCTACACATGATATTTAGCGCACCGGTCATCATATTTGTATTCTACCCTTCCCACCCCGTAAAGGTTATTTAAAATGCGTGTGTTGGTTACGAATGCTTATTGTGTGCCATTACCTGTCCCATTCTATAAGTCTTGGAGGGTATTTAGCACTACTAATCAACAAGGTGAGTACTAGGCTGAACTCTTAGGTTTAAAAGGATAAAATTCTAATCGACATGTAAAACAAATAGGACTACAGATATTGGCAACACATAAGGGCAGATACGGGGCTCACAGATCCCTCCACAAGTAAACACATAGGTAGCACGTCTCAAACATATTTACGGTCTCAAAGATGGGAGTGTTAGAAAAAGAGTTTTTAGTAAAACAGTGAGTTGCAAGAGGAGTCTGATTTGGAAAACTTAATGAAGGAGTAATTCAAAGAAATAGTTGATTTTTTAGAAATGCAGTTGTTTAGGGGGAGTGGTAAAATTTAGAAGTACAATGATTTAAAGCTTTCAGGAAACATAGCCAAAAATTATTGAGGCCTGGTTTTGAAGTAAAAATAGTGATAAGTGACCCAAAATACAGTAGCTTAACATATATCGTAGTTAACGATAATTGCAGTGAAGAAGTAATAAGTGGTACCAAAAATACTATAGCCTTAAATATTCATAGCAAGGATTCAAAATGGCACGATTTTGAGTGGAGTGAAGTATCTTTGAAAACCCAGTAGTTTAAAGCATAACAATGCAAAACTCAGAGAGTCCTAAGGGAAGCAAATACGCAATTTCGAGACTGTTTTAAAATAGAGCCAGAGTTTTAGTAAAACAAAGTGAACCTCAGTGAGGTAAAACAAGAATCATAGCAACAGGGTTCAAAAGGTTAAAGAGGTTGATTAGCCCTAAACATAATTGGTTTAATTGTATTGCATTCGGCCTAAAGTTTCCTAGGTGTCGTATACATTGCCTAATTCTCTCAAAAGGTAAACATGCATATTTTGGATTCTGATTTTAAAGAATATAGTTGCAGGAAATGCTTAAAGTAGGCTAACCACATTTTATTAAATTAAGCATGCTAATGAGGCATTTTAACGATTTGCAATTCAAAAAAGTATGAGATCCTAAACAACAGGATATCTAATGCACATAGAAGTTCCTAACACATGGTTTCTAAGATGGAAATGCAATAATGACCTTATGATAGTTTATTAGGCTTGTTATTAAATGATCATGATTATGAAATGAGGATGATAACATGCTGAAAGTGAAAGACCTAAAACCGGATTTCTACTATGTGAGATGCATGTCCTATACAAGTTATCTAATGCACAAATAAAGTCCTATAGGCATGTTTTTCTACCCATCACCTAGGCTAGGCATGCAGAACCCTCCAATATTCACTATCCAGCCCCCAATATTCGTTTACAAGTTATTACAAACCAGAATAGTAAATTACATCAATGAAAAAGGAAAATAAGAAGTTATTCTATAGGGAGCCTTTAACCAGGCCCAATCTCCCAGCCTCACTCATTTCGAGTTTCACAGCCTTAATGGCCTGGGTGCGGCAAAGCTCCCAAGGGGCCCAATGGATCCCTGGCCAATACCAGCACCCAGGAAAATTGTCAAGATTTTAACAAAGTGCAGTGTGGAATTACCAGCCTTGTGTGTCAAATTTCCATGAGTACTCAGGGGTACTCAAGGCAATGCTCACACGAAAGGGGTAGGACCTAATTTTCTAGGAGTAGTGTAAGTGTAGGGAAGAGAGGAAAGTTCATAGTTTAAGAAAGGAGTTTTCAAAACTAGAGAATTATTTTTGAAAGGTTAACTTAAAATAAAAAGAAACATTAATCAAAAGTTCAGCAATACAGGATTGCACACAAGGATAATGGGACAAAAAGGAAAATAGATCACATAATAACACCAAGAGATACAGAGACTTATGAAAACTCACTAAGCATGAGTAAACAAAATCAAAGAGGTTCAGAGGACCAAGAAATGGCTATGGTAGTAGGCAGTAGCAGGAAATAGTTATAACAAGTGAAATTAGGAGCAAACAATAGTCATAAGCATATAAGTCATAAGTAGGATAAGCGATAACAGGTAAAAGGTTCAGGGGGATCAGGGGACACATAATGGCAAGTATTGACTTCACTCATAGACATGTAAAGAGGTAAACATGGCAAGTATCAACAGGCAAACAAGGAGTTAATTACATGTTGAACAGTAGAAACATAGGTACAAGACAATTAAGAATATGACAAACTAAAATATAAATAGACACATTGGTTTGGTGCTTTGGAAAATTAATTAGAACATACCAGATGATAGAAGAGCACATCAGAATGTAAGAGCAAGTGGTAACACAATAGTAGCCTTGGCTTACAGCCGGCTACTAAGAGACAAGGGCAGGGAACAGCAGGAGAACAGGGAAAGAAAGAGAGAAAGAGCACAAGAGAGAAAATAATGTGCAATGTATCAGTGTCCTTAATAGGAATCTCAGTGTTGTCAATTAAGAGTGAAGGCAGAGTATATATAGTTGAAAAGCAAGTGATGAATAAGGTAAAAATCAAGTCAAGTAGTAATTGAAGGAACTCGAAATCAATTAGTTAGGAAATTAAGGAAAGTACTCTTAACTTAAGGGATCTAATTAAAATGGTAAAGATTCAAACAAGGAAAAGAGGGCAAGTTCAAGATTAGTAAGGAAAGAATCAACTTAGTTCAGTAATTTTGGGACTCAGAATCAATTAGTCTGCTATAAAGAAAAATACCCCCTTAAGTCAAGGGATTCAAACTCAAACAGTAAACACATAGTTATATAGGGTAAGGTAAAAATCAGTCACGACCAAACAAGGAAAGACTCAGGGTTTACTAAGTAATAGGGTAGACAATTAAGACTAGATTACGAAAGCCATAATAGTTCAGTAAATAGAGAAAGTTAATAAACAAGGTAAGTGAAACAATCAGTCTAAACAAATAGGCGGAGTTTTTAGGGCTTTGAAAGATATATTCTTAATCAGATAATTCAGTACAGAAATTAGAGTCAATCAAGAGGGATTCATGCTCCAAATTTCAACACATATATAGAGAAGCTAATAATCACAGCAACGGACAAGCTTCGAGATGAATAAACAATCATATATAGATAATACGAGTAGGTTAGGCCTTAGAAACTCAGTTTAAACAAAGAAAGAGTCATGCTAATACATAGAATCAGACATAGAAAAGTTAGGGTTTCGACATAGGCGAGATAAAAATCGCATAATCACCACTATTAGTAGAGAATAGGCTTAAGAGCGAAGAGAATCTCAGTTAAAACCAACATAGAAAAGGTTATGAGAAACCCTTAATTTAAAAAAGAAGCAAAACTTTTTAAAACTGAAGATTTTTAGAGATTGAGTTGAGAACAGTGTAAAACATGAAGAAACAAGTTCAAATCGTTAAAAATACCAGAGATTCAAGAGGTTTAAGCAAAAAATTAGGGTTTCATAAGAAACTAGAGAAATCGTAGAACCTGCCGTGAAACTCAAAGATCGTGGTGGATATGGCGTGGTCGTGTCTAAACCCCACCGGAGAGGCCGGAAACAACCCAAGCAGGAGCCCCTAGGAGCGAGTTGGCATGGCCCAGGCCCTCAAGGGCCTCAGAGATGAAGTGAACAAGAGAGAAAAGACATCATGGAGACTGGTAGTCGAAAGAGGTGAGACTGGAAGTTGCCGGAGAAAGCCATCGGAGAAGACAAAGAACCAGAAGGTTCTATAGAGAAGGGGAGAAGAAGAGACAAAGAGAGAGAGTGAGGAGTCTCGAAATGAGACGCAGAGGGGGGGGGGGTAAGGTGGGAGTTAATTTAGGAAAGGGGAGATCTGTGCCGTTGATCTTATTTGATCAACGACTCAGATTTTATTCGGGAATGGGCCGGGTATGGATTGAAGATTGGGCTGGGTTTATGGGTTAATTGGGTTCGGTATTTTAGGGGTTTAAATGTGGCTAGTATTTAAACAAAATAGGCTAGATGTTAAATACCCAACAAAATAGATAATTAATTAATTAAAATAGCCAATAATTATATAAAAATGAAATTAGGTTTAAATAAATAAAATTAAGGGAATTAAAAAATATTAAATATAAAAAAAGTCTAATTATCGAATTAAAATAACATAAAGTGTGCAATTGGGCTATAATTGCAAAGTTACTGTAATTAGAATTAATGGATACCCAATTGCTAATTTGTGAAATAATAGAATCCTAATGGACAAAAATGATTAAAAATGATATACCGAGTTGTGACACATTTCGAAATTATTTATAACATAATTTATGAATAATTATTTAAATATGAAATATTGAATAAACATGCGAATAATTTAATAAAATAGGGAAAATAGGAAAAAATGCTTATTATTTTAAATAGTGTTTTTGAAAGCTTATATGCAAGTTTGAAAATAATTTGAGGAAAAATTGGGTATCAACAGCTGCCCTCTTTACTCGAGAAGGATGGAAGAGTTGTCGGGTAAACATATGATGGCCAATTTTGACCGAGATGAAACTGTTGGATAGGATTTTGCCGCACCCTGGTTTCTGAATTGCCTACATATCCTTGGTTTTATAGGAATCAGGCCGTATGTAGTTCCGGGATAATCGGCGAAATATACCGATGATGTTTCACAAGAACGGACGCAAGAAGCATGGTAAGGTAAAAGTAGGAAGGTTTTATGGGGTTGTATCGGAGAACTGGAGCGGTTCGCTCCTGCCTGATTGGCTGTTCCGGTCGAGTTACCTGCACATAGAGAACAAGCGTATATTGTGCATAATATAAACATGATGCAAGTTCCCGTTGGACTATGAATGCTGTCTTCGAAAATTTTAGGATGATGTCCTTCGACCATGATGTCCTGGGCTATGATTCGCTTGGCGCGGGATTCGCAGGCTATGAAATGATGTTCTCGGTCCATGAGGATGGTGCCTCCGAACCATGATTCCTTTGAATAATGGTATGCAAGTTGAATAAAGAGATCCTTAGGCCATGAAATGATGTTCTTGGGCCATGAAGATGGTGCCTCTGAACGATGATGCCTTTGGACAAGTTGGCGATATTTCAGCCCATAAAGAATGCAGTAGTATGATGTTGACAAGACAGAGCTTAGTCTATCGAGTTGTGAAAAGAAAGAGGGCAGAGTTTAGCCCGAAAGAAAGCGTAAATAAATAACGTAACGATAGGTGACTGCTTTGAAAAGGTAGAAATGAGCTTAGCGTAATGAAGTAAGATGCGGAGAGAGGTAGCATATAACCTCAGAAGGTAGAATGATAGCCTTATGAAATGCAGGAAATAAAATGCAAGGGAGGTAGCGTAGAACCTCGGAAGGAAGAATATGTAGCTTTATGCAAGAAGTAAATGCAGAGGAGACATCGCTTAGTCTCGAAAGGCAGAAAGGTATCCGTATGCAAAGATGCGAATGCAGATGGAGGTAGAGCTTAACCTCGGAAGGTATAATGATAGCTTTATGCAGATGCGAATGCAGATGGAGGTAGAGCTTAACCTCATGTAGATGGAGACATAGCTTAGTCTCGTAAGGCAGAATGATAGCCTTATGCAGATGCGGATGCGGATGGAGGTAGATCTTAACCTCGGAAGGCAGAAAAGTAGCCTTATGCAAAGATGCTAATGCAGATGGAGGTAGAGCTTAACCTCGGAAGGCAGAATGATAGCCTTATGCAGATGCGAATGCAGATGGAGGTAGAGCTTAACCTCGGAAGGCAGAATGATAGCCTTATGCAGATGCGAATGCAGATGGAGGTAGAGCTTAACCTCATGCAGGTAGAGACATAGCTTAGTCTCGGAAGGCAGAATGGTAGCCTTATGCAATGCGAGAAAATGCGGGGAGACAGTGCTTAGTCCCGGAAGGAAGAATGGTAGCCTTATGCAGTGCAGAAAATAAAATGACAGTAAGAGTTCTTAGCTGATAATAAAGTGCGGTGATACGATTGTTTCGAATGAAGTGTCGTCTGCAATGATGATAATAGTAAGCATCGACATGTGCGATGAGTTCGAGAGTGTATCCTTGAGAAGCATGCGTCTTGTTGGGATAATAAGATGTCTTGCGCTTTCGCCGTATTTGTGCCTGCATTCAAAGAAAAATCGTGAGTTCTGTAAAGGGGAGGGTTAGTTCGTATCCCCACTGGCTCGGCTCGGCCTGTCTGCTTGATGACGGTAACTTTGTTTGTACCACAGGGGTAGCGTTGCTAAAACAAGCTATTTTTGAGAAATAAATATGCATGGTTTTATAAAATATGATATAACATATAGTTAAAAAAAGTACTTTGGGTGAACCGACGACCACGGCATGGTTTAAGACATTGCAACCTCTCTTGCTGCGGAAATTTGAGGGTCTTCCTCAAATTTCTGCCCCAGTTTGATGGGTGAAGGCTTCTGGTTGTTACTGGTGCGGTGCTCGGGTGAACTTGCTTTGGAATTTTGAGGTCCCTCCTCAAACTCTTGCCCCAGTTTCCATTCGTGGGGGAAAATGAAAAGTTTATTAAAATGTGACCGAACCCATAGGGCTGCCTACGTATCCCCTATTAAACGGGAATCAGGTCAGGCGTAGTTCAATTTACAACATTGATAGAAACATAACAATTACACATAGTAGCGCTTGACTGCGTCTGAGTTGATTGGTTTAGTCCAAATTTCTCCATCCATTTATGCTAGTATGAGTGCTCTTCCTGTTAGCACTCGGTGAACCATGTACGGGCCTTGCCAATTGGGAGAGAATTTCCCTTTTGCTTCGTCTTGATGAGAAAAGATTTTCTTTAACACCAGCTTCCCTGGCGTGAATCGTCTTTGTTTGAATTTCTTGTTGAAGGCTCTGGTCATTCTATTCTGACATAGCTGACCATGACAAACCGCGTTCATTCTTTTTGCGTCTATGAGGGCCAATTGCTCACAGCGATTTCTTACCCATTCTGCGTCGCTGAGCTTAGCTTCTTGTATGATCCTCAAAGATGGGATCTCAACTTCAGCCGGAATGACGGCTCTTGTACCGTATACCAACATGTAAGGAGTTTCCCCGGTTGATGTGAGAATCGTGGTGCGATACCCTAACAGAGCAAATGACAATTTCTCATGCCATTGCTTGTGCTTTTCTATCATTTTTCTCAATATCTTCTTGATGTTCTTGTTCGCAGCCTCAACGGTTCCATTCATTTGAGGTCTGTATGCTGTAGAATTCTTATGTTTGATCTTGAAGGTCTCACACATTACTCTCATCATATCACTGTTGAGATTGGAACCATTATCGGTGATGATTGAATCTGGAACTCCAAACCGACAAACAATGCGGTCGCGGACAAAGTCGGCTACCACTTTCTTACTAACTGCTTTGTATGATGCTGCTTGGACCTATTTGGTGAAATATTCAATGGCAACCAGAATGAACTTGTGTCCGTTGGAGGCTGCAGGCTCGATTGGTCCAATGACGTCCATGCCCCAGGCGGCGAACGACCATGGTGAGCTTGTTGCATTAAGCTCGCTGGGAGGTACCTTTATCATATCCCCATGTATCTGACACCGATGGCATTTGCGGACATATTGGATACAGTCTGTTTCCATGGTCATCCAGAAATAACCAGCCCTAAGTATCTTTTTTGCTAGAACAAATCCGTTCATTTGAGGACCGCATATACCAGCATGTATTTCCTCCAACAGCTTCGTTGCTTCCTTTGCCTCAACACATCTTAGGAAACCCAAATCGGGGGTTCTCCAATATAGGATTCCTCCGTTGTGAAAGAAATTGTTTGATAACCTTTGAAGAGTGTGCTTCTGAGTAGCGTTTGAAAGCTCTGGGTACTCTCCTTCTGCCAAGTACTCCTTAATATCATGAAACCAAGGCTTCCCATATGCTTCTTCTTCATCATGGGCGAAGTAGGCCGGCTGATTGTGAATCCCCATGAGGATAGGATCAATGAAGTTCTTATCTGGATGAAGGATCATAGATGACAAGGTAGCCAATGCATCGGCGAACTCATTCTTGATTCTAGGAACGTGCCAGAATTTAATCTTTGTGAACCTCTTTCTCAATTCCTGCACACGATGTAGGTATGGCAGTATCTTGGAATTCTTTATCGCCCATTCTCCTTGGACTTGGTGTATCAATAAGTCTGAGTCATTGATTACTAATATTCAGCCATGTTGTTGATGCAGGGGAACCTGGGTTTGGCGGATACTGGGCAGTGCTGACCGGTTTCTAAAATTAAGACTGCTCTAATACCCACGCCTTTGAAGTTTGCGGCCCCATAAAAGAACATCCTCCAACCTGCGTAGGATTCTGCAATGTCCTCTCCTACGAATAACACTTCTTCATCGGGGAAATACATTTTTAATGGTTCATATTCTCCGCCCACTGGATTTTCAGCAAGATGATCGGGTAATGCTTGTCCCTTGACCGCCTTTTGAGTTACGTAAACGATATCGATCTCACTTAACATGATCTGCCATTTAGCTAGCTTGTTAGTGGGCATGGGATTTTGAAACATGTACTTGAGCGGATCCATCCTTGATATGAGGTACTTTGTGTAGGCACAAAAATAATGCCTCAGCTTCTATGCTACCCAAGTCAAAGCACAACAGGTGCGCTCTAATAGAGAATACCGGGCCTCATACGCAGTAAACTTCTTGCTGAGGTAGTAAATTGCTTTCTCTTTCCTCCCTATTTCGTCATGTTGCCCGAGAACACAACTGAAAGCTCCATTTAACACATCAAGGTAGAGTAATAGAGGTCTGAGAGGTACTCTTTGATTCTGTCGAAGGCCTTTTGACAATCCTCAGTCCGTTTGGTGGCTGCATCCTTTCATAGCATTTTGAAAATCAGTTCACAAATGACAGTGGAATGGGATATGAACCGGATGATATAATTGAGCCTTCCCAGAAAGCTCATAAAATCCTTCTTGTTCCTTGGTGGCGGAAATTCTTGGATGGCTTTGACCTTTGATGGATCTAGCTCTATTCCTTGACGACTGACAATGAATCCTAGCATCTTGCTAGCAGGAACCCCGAACACATACTTTGCGAGGTTATGTTTCAGATTGTATTTCCTTAACCTGTTGAAGAACTTTCTCAAATCTTCAATGTGATCATCAGCTTTCTTTGCTTTGATGATGACGTCGTCCAATATACCTCGATCTCCTTGTGAATCATATCATGGAATATAGTAGTCATAGATCTCATGTAAGTGGCCCATGCATTCTTCAGACCGAATGGCATCATCTTGTAGTAATACACTCCCCAGAGCGTAGTGAATGCCGTTTTCTCAGCATCTTCCCCGTCCATCCAAATCTGATGGTAACCAGCAAAACAATCTACAAAGGACTTGCCCGATTGAGATCCCGGTAGTCGACGAAGACTCTGACCTCCCCATATTTCTTTGGTACAGGCACAATGTTAGCTAACCATGTAGGATATTCGACCACTCGGAGAACCCCGGTGTTGATCTGTTTTGTGACCTCTTCTTTGATTTTCAAGCTCATGTCTGGTTTGAACTTCCTGAGCTTTTGCTTCACTAGTGGGCATGCTGGATTGGTTGGCAGTTTGTGGGCCACAATAGATGTACTGAGGCCAGTCATGTCGTCATACGACCAGGCGAATATGTCCTCATATTCCCTCAAGAATTCCGTACATTCCTCCTTTTTTTACGGCGATAGATGAATGCTGATGCGTGTTTCTTTAACGATCTCTGCGTTTCCCAGGTTGACGACCTCAATCTCCTCCAACTTAGACTTAGTTCTATTCTCAAAGTTCTCGACCTCTTTAATAATATCCTCAGGTATATCATCCTCTTCTGACTCAGAATCCGTTTGTTACGTTGCCTCATTGCAGGTCACAATCGTCGGTTCATCAAGATAAGTAATAGTAATGCTGTGTAAAATAAAGTAATGGGGAGGAAAGCAGTAGCAAGTAAATTTGAGATTGATAAATAAATTTGAAATGCTTTGATAAATTAAATAATTGTTTAAACATGGGAGCTCTTTCTTGCTGAAATTAAAATGCGAGAAGAAAATTCTTTAAATAAATAAACTTAAATAATGCTTGTTTTGTTAGCCTTGCTACCTCGAGGCTCGACGGGCTTTGGTTGTCCTGAAGGACCAATTGCTGAGACATGACCCCTTTCTCAAGACTTGTATAGAAGGGCCTTCCTCCCCCTCCTCTTCAAGAATGACACAACAGTCCATGTCCTCATCATCCAGAAATAGATCCCTTATTGCCTCTAGCGCCTCTTCCTCGTCTGTACCATATGTGATGTCAGCTAGCTGGAAAGTCTGCTCTATGTGAGGTATTGAGTGCTCCAATGGGTAGTAGGGGCTGCTCCATGGTGGCGACCAGTCCTTGAACTCCTTCCAAGTGTACTCGTACCCTACACCGAAAGTGGTACCGTGCTTCTTGAGTGTTATTGGCTTTGTTATTCCTTGGAGATTCTTGCCGAGCCCTTTACCCGGCTCGTACCCTTTCTAGTTCAATATGCTTTCGGTCTTACTACCCCACCACCTGTCCTTGTCAATGTCGTTAACACGTTCAATGTTGTTGTAGATTTCCACACCCAACTTCCTCTTTCCATCGATGACCGAAAAGGTTTGGCGACCTTAGATATGGTTGCTACCGTCGCCATGAATGATTACCTCTTGGTGATTCCATTCAAAATTCACCACTTGATGTAGGGTTGATGCCACGACCCCAGCCGTGTGGATTCAAGGTCATCCCAACAACAAGTTGTAGGACGCAGGCGCATCTATCACTTGGAAATCTACGTCGAACCAGGTTGGTCCCATTTGTAAGCACAAGGTGATTTCTCCCATGGTGGACCTCTGCGAACCGTCAAAGGCTTTTACGTTGATCTCTCTTTCCTTTATCTCATATAGACTTTTTCCCAACTTCTTGAGCGTGGCCAATGGACAGATATTGAGGCTGGAACCCCCATAAATTAGGATCATTGTGATGAAATGATCCTCACATTGCACCATGATGTGTCGTGCTCAGTTATGCCCTAACCCCTCGGGCGGTAGCTCATCTTCGTGGAAAGTGATCTTATGGCTCTCCAGTATCTGGCCCACCATGTTGGCCATTTCCCCACCGGTGATATTGTTTGGCAGGTATGCTTCACTCAGCACCCTTAGCAAAGCACTCCTGTGAGTTTCAAAGTTTTGTAACAGGGAGAGGATGGATATCTGAGCTGGCGTTTTGTTCAACTGGTCGAGGATTGAGTATTCCTTGGCTTGTATCTTTCTCCACTGATCGTCTGAACCTGTTTCAATGATGGGGGGACGGTTGTTGGCCTGCTTGCTAGACTCGGCCAAATGTTCAGGGGTATAAACTCTGCCAGTTCTTGTCATACCCTGCAGCGAAGGCTTCTTCAGACTTGCCTTTACCTTTCCTCCTTGCTTCAATGGTATAGTCCCACGGAATGGCGTCTGAGTAAAAGGGTGCCATTTTTTACATTGCCACTGGGATATGTGTGGTCATTCTTATTCCTGCCGGAGTATATGTTATAAATGGCAAGAATGCAACTTCGAGCGGTCGTACAAACTTGACTTCGATCGATCCTGGGGCCTTTCTTTTGGCGGGTGGTCTCGATTCAAACTCAAGTGGAATGTACATGTTTACCTCATCTTCCTCAGATGGATGCATTTGGACAACGATCGGATTAAGAGTAATTACAGGCTTCTTCGGATCACCCTCGACAATTAGCCCAATTGATCCCTCGGGATGCCAATCATCTTCAACCTTAATCATGTGGTCACCACCTTTATGGTCAGGTACTGGATTATTGCAAACATTAGGAGCAGTGTCATTAGCTACAATGATCTTGTTATCTATGAGAGTCTGTATCTTGTCCTTCAAGGAGAGACATTCCTCGATGGTCTGTCCCTTCATGCCGGAGTGGTAAGCACATATTTTATTTGGGTTGACCCACTGAGTAGGGTTCTCAGGGGCGACAGCGGGAATGGGTGTGACATAACTGCAGCTTTAAGCTTTTCGTATAATTGGTCAATGGGTTCAGCTATGGCAGTATACTATTTTGGTGGACGACGGTCGAAGTTTTGGCGATTAGGTGGTGATTGGTAGTGAGAAGGTTGGGAATTGTAGGCATTATATATGGGAGCTGGTTGGGAGTATCTGGGCGAGGTAGGTTGATATGTGGGTGGTGGAGCTTGGTAGGTGGGTGAGGGTGTTTGGTATTGGGGTGAGGATTCTTGGTAGCTTGGAGCTGGTTGGTATGTGAAGGAATGTGCAGGGTATACTTGGTATTTCGGAGGGGACTTGGCTTGTTGTGCCACCATCACGGCTCCTACATCCCTCTTCTTGGACACACCACTGGATTGCAGGGCTTTATTGGTAGCCTGTAAAGCTTCAAAATTAGTAACCATATCGTTTTTGATGCCTTCCTCGATTCGCTCTCCTAGCTTGATGATATCAGAAAACTTGTGCCCCTCGACCATCATCAGTCGCTCATAGTACTGAGGATCCTGAGCGTGCATGAAGAATTTCTTCATTTGTTCCTCTTCCAAGGCTGGTCTGACCTTGGCAGCTTCTGACCTCCAACGAGTAGCATACTCACGAAAGGTCTGTGTTAGTTTCTTCTTTAAGTTCTTGATGTAGAACACATCCGGTGCATTCTCCGTGTTGAACCTGAATCTATCCATGAAGTCCGTAGCCATGTTCACCCAATTGGCCCATCTATTTGGATCCTTGTTGATGTACCAGGATAGTGCGTCACCTTTCAAACTCCTCATGAAGAGTTTCATGCGGATCCTTTCATCTTTCCCAACGCCGACCAATTTGTCGAAGTAAGTCCTCAGATAGACTCTTGCACCACCAACACCAGTAGTTCAACTTGCAGTAAGTCCTCGAACTTAGGAGGTTTATACCCCTACGGCAGTTCAACATCGGGATGTATGCAAAGATCCTCATAGTTCAACCCTTCAATACCTTTAACTCCTTCGACGCCTTGAACTCGGTTGGTCAATTTCTTGAGTTCCTCGGCCAGATTCCTGATGAGCTTATACTTCTCGTCGAACTCATGGGTATGCGGTGTGGAATGAGCTACGATTTCCACATAAATGGGGTTTTCGTAAGCCTGGAAGTGGTCTCTCGTCTGATCTTGGAGGGGCGGAGTGTTGTAGTGACATGTGTTGCGTTGTGCTGGTGGAACTGGATCTTTGGGGTGATTGGGTTGTTTGGGGATGTTTTGTGGTAAACTGGGGTTCGGAGCATTTGGGAAGTGAACGTATGGGACGTTGAGGGAGAATGATAAGTGGGCCAAGTTCTTGACTTGATGAAGTTCCTCTTGGAACTTTAGCAGCTTTTTCTCTAGTGAAGACATACCCTCGTGCAGAACCTGAATACCCTGACCATCAGTGATCACAATCTGTTCATCCCTGTTGTCTTTTCTAGTACCGCTTGCATCTGCCATCTTAGTTTTACCCTTGCTTTTTCCTTTGGGAGGACTGGGAGGAGGAGTAGGAGGAGGGCCCTTTGATCTTGTGAAATAAGTTGTTGATGCCAGAGTGCACTAACTAACCTTTGGGGAAGGGGAATAACTAAAGAAAAGCAAGAAAAGGTAGTGAAATTAATGAAGATTATGAAGAATATTGTGGTAATTTAAACACGTAATGCGAAAATGTAAAACACATCCTAAGTTGGGGAACCTCTTTATGCCCGAGGTAGGCCTAGCGACAAATTAATTTGTAGAACTTAAAATATGAAATGCCTCATTTTATTGATAATAAAATAGACAAATCCGACTTGACTCCAAGAATGCGAAAATATAAAATGTCACTAATGGCCAGTGGCCTTATTACATCAAAAGCACAATAAAGTCAAATCCTATCTATTTGGTCCCAGAAGGACCTTTCACAGACTCGGCATCTCTACTTGCCTTGATCGATATTCCCATCTCGCGGAGTCCCAACCGCAAGTAGGTCTTGGCTAGAATTCCCGCTTCAGCTCCCTCGATCTTTTGACAAGTCTTGATCCTCCTAAGGAACTTTTCCTCCAGGTCAACTATGCTTCGTTCCAAGTGTGCTAGACTCTGGGTTGAAGTGATAGCAATTTCCTTCCATTCCTCGATCAGCTTCTTGTTGGCTATGTGGATTTTGTGATGATCTTCCTCACAGTCACGGAGCCTTTTGCGAAGCTGGTTGAGTCTAGTTATTGCCTCGGCTTTCTCTTCTATGACCCTATGTCCTCGAGCGAACCCTGACTGAATACTTCCTCCCCAGTTATCTTCCAACCATCCCAGATAATAAGGGGAGCAACTAGCGTGATACCTGTCAGGCTCGATAATACCCTTCTCCAACCGGATCCTGCAGTGCCACAAATGTTGAGCTTTACACTTGTGAGGGCTGTCATCATTTAGGAAGTCCGCCCTGAGATGACTCATTTTATCGACCCTTGGGATGACTTGCTTCCTCCCTGCCTGCCTCATGACGCGAATCGGGACGTAAGGGTATGTCCCTCTAAGACCAATCAATATTAGGAACGGAGTGTCTCTAGTCCGAATGGTGAATTCGTCTGTCAGGAACCACTCGAACATCCATTTTATTTGATCCTCGGTCAGATTTTCCAATAACTCGACCCATCCATTGGCATTCTCTGGCTGTGCAAACATGTCGGGGATGTAGTTCATACGCTTTGGATGATGGAAAGCAATATGATCATCCCAAACTATCCTATGTATGTCTTGACGGTAGTCACCCCTTTGCAGATGCTCGGTGAGCCAAAGCTGGAGTAGTAGGTTGCAAGCCTCAAAATGTTTCGCTTCTCGTTGGCAGTTCTCCAAAGCTCGGTATATGTCGGCAACGATCATAGGTACAATGCTGAAATCCTGTCCGTCGATCCCTTCCATCAAAGTCTTGGTAACCATATCCAATCTGGTGTGGATTCTCCCCTTCTTTGTCGGGAAGACCATCAATCCCAAAAAGCAGAATATGAAGACGAATACCTGGCGGTGAATGTGTCCTAGAGGGGTGAGGGCGAACTCTTCATGATATGTGCGGTAAGACAGACTACGACCATACCTCTCGTACAAGTAGTCAAATGGGATGTACGAGTCTTCCATGCAGACTAAATCCGGATTCTTCTTGAGTCCCATCATCTTTAGAAAACCCCGGCCTGTTCGGTTTTCAGGCATCAATAACCCTTGAGACTCCCAAGGCAAACCAGCTAAACCCACTATTTATTCTAGCAGCGGTGTCATCTCATTGTTCCTAAATCGAAAAACCGACCGATCACAGTCTCAGAATAAGGTGGCAGCCTCTATAATCATGTTCTTAGGCTGAAATGTCCAAGAGAGAGGGCAAGTTGCCCAGGTGTTTTCTGCATGCTGTTTTGTCGCTTGAGTGCAAGTCTTCCCACCAATTTAGAAGTTTTGGGTGGATGTTGGTGACCATGCCGAATATGGGGATCTCGTGCCTCATCTCTGCAAAGTAAACAGGTTAGGCCCTTACCCCCACCAGACTCGACTATTTAACATCAATAATTAGCTTGAGCATTTAATTTCTCCAAATAAATGCACAGAACATGAATGCGTCCTTTTGGGTTCTAGGGAAACCCAACGGACTTTTGACAAGGCTATCTTAATAGCTATTGTGCGGACAACACATTAACCTGGCTAGATTTGACCATGATGCATGCAACATACAATACAGTAAGGTTTCTATTGGGGTTTTAGACTGGTACCCTTGAGCGAACAACTCAAGGGGGAAGGCACGGAACTGTCGACTGCACCACTCATCGACTAGTTTTACCGCAAATACACCTTTCCGAATTTAGAGGGTGATAATATTGGAATAGAGCAACCACTCATTGTAAGCGTTGCTATAAGATTTCGTTTAGCACGAGTGGAATATGAATGTGGAGCATGATATGCAATAATAAGCATTGAAACAGATAGGCATGTATTTGCACGTTGAGGAAAATGGTAAAGAAAATAAATACAACAGTTATAATGGAAAGCGGTTACAAAGAAAACATGAAAATATGTCAGTTATGTTCGGGTGAAATAAATACTTGTAAAAAGTAAACAGTTAACAGCATATAACGGGGAATAGGAAAAGGTGTAAGCATCTAAATGAAAATTAAAGGTCCAAATTCACAAAACAGATTGTAATTGTATAAGCCTAGGGAAGATCCCCAGCAGAATCGCCATGTTGTCGCGCCCCCTTTTTCTATCGCACGGGTTAGGTACAGAGAGATTGGGTTTATGACATTTCGGACAACTCCTTAAAGGAAAGGGTTTAAGGAAGAGTCTCCACCTAACGATTTTTTATGGTGCGTTAGGGCACCTAGAGTTGATAACTCATGAACTAGTTTGCATTACTAGAGATTGGGTAAGGGCTTGAAATTATCCCAAGGGAAAAGTGTTAGGCACCCCTCAAGATCCACAACTGTGGGTCCCAACAAAGAAGTTTTATGAATTTGGACGGTGAACAAATAGCAAGTAAGGTTCATATAAGAGGGGATTTGAAACAAGCATGAAAAATATTCAAAGGTTTTGGAGAAAGCATTGGAATAAACATTTGAAAAGAACTGTCATATGTTTAAAGTAATACGGATCACATCAATGTAATACCCGGTATGTCACACCTCGAAGAGGCGGCTACACGTGGTATTAGCGCACCGGTCATCATGTCCGTATTCTACCCTTCCCACCCCGTAAAGGTTATTTAAAATGCATGTGTTGGTTACTAATGCTTATTGCGTACCATTACCCGTCCCATTCTATAAGTTCTGGAGGGTATTTAGGACTAATAATCCTACAAGGTGAGTACTAGTCTGAACTCTTAGGTTGAAAGGATAAAATTCTAATCGACATGTAAAAAAATTGGACTTCAGATATGGGGAACACATAAGGGCAGATACGGGGCTCACATATCCCTCCACAAGTAAACACGTAGGTAGAACGTCTCGAACATATTTAAGGTCTCAAAGATGAGAGTTTTAAAAAAAGAGTTTTGAGTAAAACAGTGAGTTGCAAGAGGAGTCTGATTTTGAAAACTTAATGAAGGAGTATTTCAGAGAAATAGTTGATTTTTTAGATATGCAATTGTTTAGGGGGAGTGATAAAATTCAGAAGTACAATGATTTAAAGCTTTCAGGAAACATAGCCGAAAATTATTGAGGCCTGGTTTTGAAGTAAAAATAGTGATAAGTGATCCAAAATACAGTAGCTTAACATATATGGTAGTTAAAGATAATTGCAGTGAAGAAGTAATAAGTGGTACCAAAAATACAGTAGCCTTAAATATTCAGAGCAAGGATTCAAAATGGCACGATTTTGAGCGGAGTGAAGTATCTTTGAAAACCTAGTAGTTTAAAGCATAACAATGCAAAACTCAGAAAGTCCTAAGGGAAGCAAATGCACAATTTCGAGATTGTTTTAAAATAGAGACAGAGTTTTAGTAAAACAAAGTGAACCTGAGTGAGGTAAAACAAGAATGAGATCAACATGGTTCAAAAGGTTAAACAGGTTGATTAGCCCTAAACATAATTGGTTTAATTTTATCGCATTCGACCTAAAGTTGCCTAAACGTCATATACATTGCCTAACTATCTCAAAAGGTGAACATGCATATTTTGGATTATGATTTTAAAGAATATATTTGCAGGAAATGTTTTAAGTAGGCTGACCGCATTTTATTAGATTAAGCATGCTAATTAGGCGTTTTAACGATTTTCAATTCAAACAAGTATGAGATCCTAAACAACAAGATATCTAATGCACATATAAGTTCCTAACACATGGTTTCTAAGATGGAAATGCAGTAATGACCTTATGACAGTTTATTAGGCTTGTTATTAACTGACCAGGATTATGAAATGAGGATGATAACATGCTGAAAGTAAAAGACCTAAAACAGGATTTCTAATATGTGAGATAGGCATGTTTTTCTACCCATCACCTAGGCTAAGCATGTAAAATTCTATTCGTTTACAAGTTATTACAAACCTGAATAATAAATTACATTAATGAAAAAGGAAAATAAGAAGTTATTCTATAGGGAGCCTTCAACCAGGCCCAATCTCCCAGCCTCACTCCTTTCGAGTTTCACAACCTTAATGGCCTGGGTGCGGCAAAGCTCCCAAGGGGCCCAATGGATTTGTGGCCAATACCAGCACCCAGGAAAATTGTCAAGATTTTAACAAAGTGTAGTGTGGAATTACCAGCCTTGTGTGTCAAAGTTCCATGAGTACTCAGGAGTACTCAAGGCAATGCTCACACGAAGGGGGTAGGACCTAATTTTCTAGGAGTAGTGTAAGTGCAGGAAAGAGAGGAAAGTTCATAGTTTAAGAAAGGAGTTTTCAAAACAGGAGAATTACTTTTGAAAGTTTAATTTAAAATAAACAGAAACATTAATCAAAAGTTCAGCAATACAGGATGGCACACAAGGATAATGGGACAAAAAGGAAAATAGATCACATAATAACACCAAGAGATACAGAGACTTATGAAAACTCACTAAGCATGAGTACACAAAATCAAAGAGGTTCAGGGGACCAAGAAATGGCTATGGTAGTAGACAGTAGTAGGAGACAGTTATAACAAGTGAAATTAGGAGCAAACAATAGTCATAAGCATATAAGTCATAAGTAGGATAAGCGATAACAGGTAAAAGGTTCAGGGGGATCAGGGGACACATAATACTTGAACAGGAAAAGAAATAACCTAACGGATGTATAGGCAAGGTTTATAGCAAGTATTGACTTTACTCATAGACATGTAAAGAGGTAAACATGGCAAGTATCAACAGGCAAACAAGGAGTTAATTACATGTTGAACAGTAGAAACATAGGTAGAAGACAATTAAGAATATGACAAACTGAAATATAAATAGACACATTGGTTTGGAGCTTTGGAAAATTAATTAGAACATACCAGATGATAGAAGAGCACACCATAATGTAAGAGAAAGTGGTAACACAATAGTAGCCTTGGCTTACAGCCGGCTACTAAGACACAAGAGCAGGGAACAACAGGAGAATAGGGAAAGAAAGAGAGCAAGAGCACAAGAGAGAAAATAGTGTGCAATGTATAAGTGTCCTCAATAGGAATCCCAGTGTTGTCAATTGAGAGTGAAGGCAGAGTATATATAGTTGAAAAGCAAGTGATGAATAAGATAAAAATCAAGTCAAGTAGTAATTGAAGGAACTCGAAATCAATTATTCAGGAAATTAAGGTAGGTACTCTTAACTCAAGGGATTTAATTCAAACGGTAAAGATTCAAACAAGGAAAAGAGGGCAAGTTCAGGATTAGTAAGGAAAGAATCAACTTAGTTCAGTAATTTTTGGACTTGTTGATACCCAATTTTTTTTCAAATTATTTACAAACTTGCATATAAGTTTTCTAAATTACTCTTTGTAATAATGAGTATTTTTCCTATTTTCCCATATTTTTTATCTAAATTATTTCCCTATTTATTTAATATTGTATATTTTTATAATTCATAAATTGTGCTGTAAAATAATTTCAAAATATTTTGCCTGTTCACTATGTCATTTATAATCACTTTTGATTTATTAAAATCCAATTATTTCATAAATTGGCCAATTGGGTCTTATTTAATTGCAATTACAATCGCTTTTGCAAATATGGCCTAATTAGACATTTTATACCTTTAGACATTTTAGAGAGAAACTTAATTTTATTTTTATACAACTATTAGCTATTTTAATTAATTAATTATCTATTTTTTACGGGTATTTAACAATAAGCCATATTATTTTAAATTCTAGCCACATTTTAACCTAATCTCTAAACCCAATTAACCCCAACCCATAAGACTTTTTAACCCAACCCAAACCAATATTAACCCGGACCAACCACCGATTAAATCTGAGCCGTTGATCAAATGAGATCAACGGCCCAGATCATCCCTTACCTTAATTAACCTTTACCTACCCCCCCCCCCCCCCCCGTCTCTCTCATTTTCATGGAGACTGACTCTCTCTCTTCTGGTCTCTTCCTCTCCCCTTTCTCTCTAGAACCTTCTGGTTCTTCGATGGTCTCCAGCCTTCATCTCCGACCACTTCCAGGCTCACCTCCTTTCAACCACCAGCCGCCTTGAAGCCTTATCTCTCTGATCCTCTCCGTCTTTGAGACCTTCATGGGTTTTGACCATGCTGGACCACTACTGGGGCTCCTGCTTTGGCAATTTTCCGGCCTTCTCCGGTGGGGTTTGATACGACCATGCCACAATCACCATTACCTTCGAGCTTCGCAACAGGTTCTCCGGTTATCTTCAATCCTCTCTGAAACCCTAATGTTTTTTCCTAAACCTCACAGATCTATGGTGTTTCTAAATGTTTCAAGCCTGTTTCTTTATGTTTTACATTATTCTTGACTCAATCTCTAAAAATATTCTACTTTTAAATGCTTTTACTTCCTTTTAAAACTAGGGTTTCTCAGAACCTTTTTACGCTTGTTTTGAATTGAGTTTCTTCTTGCTTTTAAGTCTGTTCTTTGCATATCATGATGATTCTGTGATTCTACTAGCTTTTTACCTTGCTTGTGTTAAAAGCCCTAATTTTACTAAGTCATCTTCGTTGGTTCTGTGTATTAGCATGACTCTGTTTGTTTCTTGTTGAGTTGTCATGATTATCTGCCTCAAATATGTTTACTGAGTTCTATTAGCTTAACTTATACCACCACTATGTGCTTATGTCTATCTCGATTGTTCAGACTTGCACCTTTCTACTAACCCTTGTTCAACCTGCCTGTTTACTATGCCTGGTCATTCTTGTCTATTTATATGATGAATAGAGAATTGTGACTCTTCGTTGATTGATTTTAGACTCCATACATTGGGGTTTGATTGATAAACTTTCCTTCGAGGCTTCAATTTTTACCTCTCCTATTCGAATCAATCAATACACTTAACTTGTCTGATGGGGTACTGTATTCTTATTGTCTATGTCCTTAATTAGAATATTTCGAACTTAGCTTTAATTATTTACCCTATACCTAATGAGCTATGATTCCTTCCTTGTTAATTCTTGACTGATTTTTACTTTTCCTTATGTAATTATGTGATTTACCGTTGGAATTTGTATCCCTTGTCTTAAGCGAATGATTGTCTTGGTTAACAGATCTGGATTATTTCCTTACTTAGTATGGTACTGATTTTCCTTTACCTTATGTGGCTGCATGTCTTTGCCATTTCTGAGTTTGAATCCCATAATTCAAGGGAACTGTGCCATTAATTTCCTGACTAATTGGGATTCTGCCTTCTCTTATTGCCATGCATTTGTGATTCTTACCTTATTTGATCACCTGTTTTCAACTATAAATACTTCACTCTTTCAATGCTAAGAACACGAACACACACAGACATCCACACTCTATACGACTCTCTTGTGCTCTTTCTTTCTGTATCTCTTTGCTCTATTTGCTGCTTTCTAGTCTTGCCTATTATTAGCCGGCTGTAAGCCAAGGCTAATAGTGCTATCACTTTGCTCTCTTCACTTTTCTCTCTCTCTTAATACTGGTATGTTCTAATTTAAGTTTACAACATCCTAAAACAATATGTTTCAATTCTGGTTAAGATTCTTGTTATTTATTTTGTGCTTTTATTTATGGTTTTATTGCCTACCATGTAACTAGTATGTATACTCTATTTCTATGATCTCTCTTCTTCTTCTAGCCTAGCGTGACTCCTGTTTTCCTCTCTATGATTCATTATGGCCAATGTGACTCTTTACTTCTTCTTTCTGCATATTTAGTAGCTCTTCATGTATTTTTCTTTATCAATTGCATGGCTTCTAATGCACCTATAATACTTAGTATTCTCAGATTTGTATCTCCATCTATAATATATGATAAACTCTTGGCATATCACATCCTGTGAAAATATGTAACTTTGTTCTAAGGAATGATTACTGCAAACATGCTGCTACCATTACTTGTCCCCAATCCCTTTCCCTTATTTGTGTTTGCTTTTCTTGAATTTTGCATACCTGCTGAGTTGTGACCATTCTAGTTCTTCCTTTTCAAACTGGTTTTACATAAAAGATCTTTATAGTATCCTCTAAAGCCATGTTATTTCAAAACTCCCTTTAAAACTCAACTCTTTTTAACTACTCCCTCCTGCACTTCACACTACTCTTAGACATTTAGGTTCCACCCCCTAAGTGTGAGAATTGCTTAGGGACCTTGAGTTCCCTATGAACTTTAACACATTGAGGCAGGTAATTCTACACCTCACCTATCTCAACTTTGGCAACTGCTGGGTGCTGGTATTGGCCAGGGCCCTCACAAGGGCCTTGGGGAGCTTTGTCGCACCCAGGCCATGTAAGGCCGTGAAGCTCGAAAGGGGTGAGACTGGAAGGTTGGTCCTGTTTGAAGGCTCTCTATAGAATAACTTCTTATTTCCCCTTTTGCAATTACTGTAATTCATTTGCTATGGTCTGTAATA
Organism: Nicotiana undulata; assembly: GCA_005239495.1. Lineage (NCBI taxonomy): Eukaryota > Viridiplantae > Streptophyta > Magnoliopsida > Solanales > Solanaceae > Nicotiana > Nicotiana undulata. The sequence goes on along the minus strand of ML292936.1, from coordinate 10,239 downwards.
ATTTGTAAAAAACGATTGGGGCTGGATAGTGAATATGGGAGGGAATTATGCATGTTTAGTTTAGTATGGGTAGAAATCATGACTTAGGCTTTATTTCCCTATGTGTGCAATAGTATCATGCTTAGGACATGCATACCATGCATTAAAAATCATGTTTAGGTTCTTCATTTCAACATATCTATTATATTCACGCCATCTGACACCATGTTCCTAGTATAACTAAATGAGTAACAAAGGCTGTCATAATGTATTGCTCATGCATTTTATAAACATGACATATAGAAACCATGTTTTTTTAGGATGATACCTTTGTGCATTAAATATCTTGCCCTTAGGACTTCTTATTTATCAGAACTTGAACGCCTAGTTAACATAATCTAATAATCCCATAAAATATGGTTAATCTATTTTAGGACAATTTCCTGCAAACATGTATCTATTAAAATCAGAATCCAAATATGCATGTTCACTCTTTAAAATAAGTAGGCAATGTATACGACGCCTAGGCAAACTTTAGGTCCAATACGTATTAAAATCAAATCAACTATGTTCTACTAGTTTAATCAGCCCCTTTGAACTTTTTGAACCCTGTTGTTCCCACTCCTATTTTAACTCACTGAAGTTCATTTTAGTTTTATTAAAACTCCTGCTCTATTTTTTACAATCTCGAAGTTGTGCATCTATTTCCTTTTACTGATCTTTACTGATTCCCGCTCTATTATGTTTCCCAACTACTGGGTTTTCAAAGATGTCTCACTCTACTCAAAATCATGCCATTTTGAATCCTTGCTCTGTATTTCTTTAAGGTTACTATATTTTGATAAAGTTACTATATTTTGAAACCATCCCCCTACTTCTTTTACTATAAGTTCTCTGTAAACTAATAACTATTACTCTATGTTAACCCACTGTATTTTAGTCCCTTATCTTTTAAAATCACTATGTTACTTCATACCCCTGCTTTAATGATTTTATCTATGTTTACTGAAAGCTTTAAATCACTGGATATTTCTATGTTTTACCTCCGCCTTTAGCTACTGTATATTTTGGAATCAACTATCAGTCCTGATTAAATTTTCTGTCTTCATTAAGTTTTCTAACCCAGATTCCTACGACCTACTATTTTACTAAAAAATCCTATTTCTGAAGTCCTGTCTTGAGACTTTAATCGTGTTTGAGACGTGCTACTTACATGTCTATGTGTGGAGGGACCTGTGAGCCTTTCATTGTCTTTATATGTTCCCTTTTATGTGCGGTCCTACTTGATTTGTATGTCGCCTAGTATTTTATCCTTTAAACCAAAGGGTTCAACCTAGTTCCTTCCTTGTAGGATTAGTAGTCCTAAACTCCCTTCAGGACTTATAGGATGGGACGGGTAATGGCACACAATAAGCATTCGTAACCAACACACGCATTTTTTAATAACCTCTATGGGGTGGGGAGGGTCAATACAGATATGATGACCGGTGCGCTAATACCACGTGTAGCCGCCTCTTCGAGGTGTGACATACCGGGTATTGCATTGAATTGATCCGTATTACTTTAAACCTAGGACAATTTCGTTGCAAATGTTCATTTTATACTTTCTCCAAAAGAATTTTAAGCTTGTTTGGAATCCCGTCTTATATGAACCTTACTTGTTACTTGTTCACCGTTCAAATTCACAAAACCTATTGGCTGGGACCCACAGTTGTAGATCTTGAGGGGTTCCTAACACCTTCCCCTTGGGATAATTTTATGCCCTTACCCAATCTCTAGTAACGCAAACTAGTTCATGAGTTATCAACTCTAGGTTCCCTAACGCACCATAAAAATCATTAGGTGGAAACTCTTCCTTAAACCCTTTCTTTTAAGGAGTTGTCCAAAATGTCATAAACCCAATCTCTCCATACCTAACCCGTGCTATAGAAAAAGGGGGCGCGACAGCATGGCGACTCTGCTTGGGAATCTTCCTAGGCTTATACCATTAAAATTTGCTTTGTGAAATTGGACATTTAATTTACATTTAAATGCTTACGCCTTTTCCCCGTTATATGGTGTTAATTGTTTACTTGTTACAAGTATTTATTTCACCCAAACATAACTAAAATATCTTCATGTCTTCTTTGTAACCGCTTTCCATTATGACTGTTGTATTTCCTTGCTTTACCGTTTTTCTCAAACGTGAAAATACATGCCTATATGTTTTAATGCTTACATATCATGCTCTGCGTTCATATTCCACTCGTGCCAAACAAATCCTATAGCAACGCTTACAATGAGTGGTTGCGCTATTCCAATATTATCACCCCTAAATTCGGAAAGGCGTATTTGCGGTAAAACTAGTCGTTCAGCGGTGCAGTCGACGATTCCGTGCCTTCCTCCTTGAGTTGTCCGCTCAAGGGTACCAGTCTAAAACCACAATAGAAACCTTAGTCTATTGTATGTTGCATACATCATGGTCAAACCTAGCCAGGCTAACGTGTTGTCCGCACAATAGCCTTTAAGATAGCCTTGTCCAAAGTCCATTGGGTTTCCCTAGAACCCAAAAGGACTCCTTCACGTTCTGTGCATTTATTTGGAGAACTTAAATGCTCATGTTCTGGTTGCTCTCCTTACTATCTGGGATGGTTGGAAGATAACTGGGGAGGAATTATTGAGCCAGGGTTCGGTCGAGGACATAGGGTCATAGATGAGAAAGCCGAGGCAGCAACTAGGATCAACCAGCTTCGCAAAAGGCTCCGTGACTGTGAAGAAGATCATCACAAAATCCACATAGCCAACAAAAAGCTGATCGAGGAATGGAAGGACATGGCCATCACTTCCACCCAGAGGCTAGCACACTTGGAACGAGGCATAGTTGACTTGGAGGAAAAGTTCCTTAGGAGGATCGAGACTTGTCAAAAGACCGAGGGAACTGAAATAGGAATTCTAGCCAAGACCTACTTACTGTTGGGACTCCGCGAGATGGGAAAATTGATCAAGGCAAGTAGAGGTGCCGAGTCTGGGGAAGGTCCTTCTGAGACCAAATAAATAGGATTTGTCTTTACTTTGCTTTTGCGGTAATAAGGCCCCTGGCCATTAGTGACATTTTACATTTTCGTATTTTTAGAGTCAAGTTGGATTCGTCTATTTTATTTTCAATAAAATGAGGCATTTAGTATTTAAGTTCTCCAAATTAATTTGTCGTTAGGCCTACCTCGGGCATCAATAAGTTCCCCAACTTAGGATGCGTTTTACATTTTCGCATTACATGTTTAAATTACGCAATATTCTTCATAGTCTTCACTAACTTCACTGCCTTTTTTTTGTTAGTTATTCCCCTTCCCCAAAGGTTAGTTCGTGCACTATGGCATCAACAGCTTATTGCACCAGATCAAAGGGTCCTCCTCCTACTCCTCCTCCCAGTCCTCCCAAAGGAAAAAGCAAGGGTAAAACTAAGATGGAAGATGCAAGCGGTACTAGAAAAGACAACAGGGATGAATAGGTTGAGATCACTGATGGTCAGGGTATTCAGGTTCTGCACGAGGGTATGTCTCCACTAGAGAAGAAGCTGCTGAAGTTCCAAGAGGAACTTGACCAAGTCAAGAATTTGGCCCACTTATCATTCTCCCTCAACGTTCCAGACGTTCACTTCCCAAATACCCTGAACTCCACTTTACCCCAAAACGTCCCAAAACAACCCAATCACCCCAAAGATCCCGTTACACCAGCACCACGCAAAACATGTCACTACAACACTCCGCCTATCCAGGATCAAACGAGAGACCACCTCCAGGCATATGACAACCCCATTTATGTGGAAACCGTAGCTCATTCCACACCGCATACCTATGAGTCCTACGAGAAAAACAAGCTCATCATGAATCTGGCCGAGGAACTCAAGAAATTGACTAACCGAGTTCAAGGCGTCGAAGAAGTTAAAGGGGTTGAGGGATTGAACTATGTGGATCTTTGCATACAGCCCGATGTTGAACTGCCCGAGGGGTACAAACCTCCAAAGTTCGAAATGTTTGATGGTACTGGTTACCCGAGAGTCCATCTCAGGACTTACTGCGACAAATTGGTCGGCGTGGGAAAAGATGAAACGATCCGCATGAAACTCTTCATGAGGAGTTTGAAAGGTGATGCACTATCCTGGTACATCAATCATGGTCCAAAGAAACGGATCAATTGGGTGAATATGGCTACGGACTTCATGGATAGATTCAGATTCAACACAGAGAATGCACCGGATGTGTTCTACATCCAGAACTTGAAGAAGAAGCCAACTGCGACTTTTCACGAGTATGCTACTCGTTGGAGGTCAGAGGCTGCCAAGGTCCGGCCAACCTTGGAAGAACAAATGAAGAAATTCTTTGTGCGCGCTCGGGATCCTCAGTACTATGAGCGGCTGATGATGGTCGAGGGGCACAAGTTTTTTGATATCATCTAGTTGGGTGAGCGAATCGAGGAAGGCATCAAAAATTGTATGGTTACTAACTTTGAAGCCTTACACGCTACCAATAAAGCTCTGCAATCCGGTCGTGTGTCAAAGAAAAGGGATGTAGGAGCCGTGATGGTGGCACAGCAAGACAAGTCCCCTCTCAAATACCAAGTATACCCCGCACCTTCCTTCACTTACCAACCAGCTCCAAATTACCAAGCACCTTCACCTCAATACCAGACACCCTCACACACCTACCAAAATCCACCATCCACATATCAGCCTACTTCGCCCAGATACTCACAACCAGCTCCCGTCTATAATGCCTACAATTCCCAACCTTGTCACTATCAATCACCACCTAATCGCCAAAACTTCCCGAGACCTCGCCCAACTTCGACCGTCGTCCACCAAAACAGTATACTGCCATAGCTGAACCCGTTGACCAATTATATGAAAAGCTTAAAGCCGCCGATTATGTCACACCCATCCCCACTGTCATCCCTGAGAACCCATCTCAATGGGTCAACCCAAAAGACAAGATACAAACCCTCATAGATAACAAGATCACTATAGACAAGGACCCTGCTCCTAATGTTCGCAATAATCCGCTGCCCGACCATAAAGGCAGTGTCCATATGATTGAGGTTGAAGATGATTGGGATCCCGAGGGATCAATTGGGCTAATTGTCTAGGGTGATTTGAAGAAGCCTGCGATTACTCTTAATCCGATCGTGGTCCAGATGTAGCCGTCTGAGGAAGTTGAGGTAAACATGTCCATTCCACTTGAGTTTGAATCAAGACCACCCGCCGAGGGAAAGGCCCCAGGACCGATCGAAGTCGAGTTTGTGCGACCGCTCGAAGTTGCAATCCGGCCATCTATAACATATACTCCGACAGGAATAAGAATGACCACACCTATTCCAACGGCAATGTCAACAACGACACTCTTTTATTTAGACTCCATTCCGTGGGACTATACCGCTGAAGCAAGGAGGAAAGGTAAAGGCAAGTCTGAAGAAGCCATCGCTGCACAGGGTATGAAAAGAACTGGCAGAGTTTATACCCTTGAACATTTGGCCGAGTCTAGCAAGCAGGCCAACCACCGTCCCCCCACCATTGAAACAGGTTCAGACAATCAGTCGAGAAAGATACAAGCCAAGGAATACTCAATCCCCGACCAGTTGAACAAAACGCCAGCTCAGATATCCATCCTCTCCCTGTTACAAAATTCTAAAACTCATAGGAGTGCTTTGCTAAGGGTGCTGAGTGAAGCATACGTGCCAGACAATATCACCACTGGGGAAATGGACAACATGGTGGGCCATATACTGGAAAGTCACAAGATCACTTAAGCTACCGCCTGAGGGGCTAGGGCATAATAGAGCACTACACATCACCGTACAATGTGAGGATCAGTTCATCACAAGCATCCTAATTGATGGGGGTTCCTGCCTCAACATTTGTCCGCTGGTCTCAAGAGATTGGGCAAGATTCTACATGAGATAAAGGAAGGAGATATCAACGTAAAAGCATTCGATGGTTCGCACAGGTCCACCATGGGAGAAATCACCTTATGCTTACAGATGGGACCAACTTGGTTCGATGTAGATTTCCATGTAATAGATGTGCCCGCATCCTACAACTTACCGTTGGGGCGACCTTGGATACACGCTGCTGGGGCCGAGGCATCAACCTTACACCAAGCCATGAAGTTTGACTGGAATCACCAAGAGGTAATCATTCATGGCGACGGTAGTAACCATATCTACGGTCGCTAGACCTTTTCGGTCATCGATGGAAGGAGGAAGTTGGGCGGAGAAATCTATCACAACATAGAACGTGTTAACGCCATTGACAAAGACAAGTGGTGGGACAGTAAGACTGAAAGCATGTTGAACTAGCAAGTGTACGAGCCGGGTAAAGGGCTCAGTAAGCATCTTCAAGGAATAACAAAGCCAATAACACTCAAGAATCACGATAGTACTTTTGGTCTAGGGTACGAGTACACTTGGAAGGAGTTCAAGGACTGGTTGCCACCATGGCGCGACCCCTATTACCCATTGGATCAGCCAATACCCCACATAGAGTAGACTTTCCAGCAAGCTGACATCACATATGGTACAGACGAGGAGGAAGCGCTAGCGGCGATAAGGGATTTATTTCTGGAGGATAAGGATATGGACTGCTGTGTCATTCTTGAAGAAGAGGGGCAGGAAGGCCCTTCCATACAAGTCGTGAGCAAGGGATCACATCTCAACAATTGGTCCGTCAGGACAACCAAAGCCCGTCGAGCCTCGGGGTAGCAAGTTAACAAAACAAGCATCATTTATAGTTTATTTATTTAACAAATTTTCTTCCTTTTCATATTTTTAATTCTGCAAGAGCTCCTATGTTCAAACCATTATTCAATTTATCAAAGCATTTCCAGTTTCTTTATATATTATATTTACTTGTTACTGTTTTCCTCCCCATTACTTTATTCACACAATATTACTATTACTTATCTTGATGAACCGACGACCATGACCTGCAATGAGGCAACGCAACAAACGGATCCCGAGTCAGACGAGGATGATATACCTGAGGACATTATTAAGGAAGTTGAGAACTTTGAGAACAGACCTAAGTCTAATTTGGACGAGACTGAGGTCGTCAGCCTGGGAAGCGCAGAGACCGTCAAAGAAACATGCATCAGCATTCATCTGTCGCCGCCAGAAAATGAGGAATATACGAAATTCTTAAGGGAATATGAGGACATATTCGCCTAGTCATATGACGACATGACTGGCCTTAGTACGTCTATTGTGGCCCACAAACTGCCAACCAATCAAACATGCCCACCCGTGAAGCAAAAGCTCAGAAAGTTCAAGCCAGACATGAGCTTGAAAATCAAAGAAGAGGTCACCAAAAAGATCAACGCCGGGGTTCTCCGAGTGGTCGAATATCCTACATGGTTAGCTAACATTGTGCCTGTACCGAAGAAAGATAGGAAGGTCAGAGTCTGCATCGACTACCGGGATCTTAACCGGGCCAGTCTGAAAGACGATTTCCCCTTACCAAACATACACATCCTAATTGACAACTGTGCCAAGCACGAACTGCAGTCCTTTGTAGATTATTTTCCTGGTTACCATCAGATTTGGATGGACGAGGAAGATGCTGAGAAAACGGTATTCATTACGTCGTGGGGAGTGTATTGCTACAAGATGATGTCATTCGGTCTGAAGAATGCAGGGGCCACTTACATGAGAGCTTTGACTACTATATTACATGATATGATTCACAAAGAGATCGAGGTATATGTAGATGACGTCATCATCAAATCAAAGAAAGTTGCTGATCATATGGAAGATTTGAGAAAGTTCTTCAACAGGTTAAGGAAATACAATCTGAAACTTAACCTTGCAAAGTGTGCATTCGGGGTTCTTGCTGGCAAGCTGCTAGGGTTCATTGTCAATCGTCGAGGAATAGAGCTAGATCCATCAAAGGTTTAAGCCATCCATGAATTATCGCCACCAAAGAACAAAAAGGATGTTTTGAGCTTCCTGAGACGGCTCAATTATATTAGCCGATTCATAGCCCAGTCTACCGTCATTTGTGAACCAATTTTCAAAATGCTAAGAAAGGATGCTGCCACAAAATGGACTGAGGATTGTCAAAAAGCCTTCGACAGGATCAAAGAGTATCTCTCAACACCACCAGTCTTGGTACCGCCAGAGCCGGGTAGACCTCTATTACTCTACCTGGTCGTGTTAGATGGAGCTTTCGGTTGCGTTCTCGGGCAACATGAAGAAACAGGGAGGAAAGAGCAAGCAATTTACTACCTCAACAAGAAGTTTACTCCGTATGAGGCCCGGTATTCTATACTAGAACGCACCTGTGGTGCTTTGACCTGGGTCGCACAGAAGCTAAGGCATTATTTTATGCGCCTACACGACGTACCTCATATCAAGGATGGATCCGCTCAAGTACATCTTTCAGAAGCCCATTCCCACTGGCAAGTTGGTTAAATGGCAGATCATGTTAAGTGGGTTCGACATCATTTAAGTAGCTCAAAAGGCGGTCAAGGGACAAGAATTAGCCGATCATCTTGCTGAAAATCCTATGTAAGACCCCGGAAAATTTCTTGCTTAAAATAATGCCCGAATAAGTCCTCGAGTGGTTATCTTTGTGGAAATTCTTATAATGGACCTTGATTTTTTTTAAAATACCCCGGGATTTGAAAGAACTTAATTTTTCCAGAAATTGGGTGTTATGTGACGCACTATGCGATCGCATAACATGTATGCGGACCGCATAGTGGTCGCATACACGGGCAGATCACTGCCCAACTGAAGGGGTGTTATGTGACGCATAATGCGATCGCATAACATGTATGTGGACCGCATAGTGGTCGCATACCCGGGCATAATGTTTTCAAAATTTGGCCCACCTGGGGGCCATTCTGCGGTCCAATATGCGGACCGCATGTTAGGAATGCGATCGCATTCCTGACCTCATATTTGGCACGGTCTTTTAATTTTCTAAATTTTTATACCCGACCCCAGTTTGATTTAACCCCTGCCCCCTTTCATTTTAACAAGTTTTCTGAACAAATAGAGAGAAGGAAATGAGAGTTCTTGAGAAAGTAAGTGATCCTTCCATCAGAGTGAGTTTCAAGGTCTCTCAGGCCTGGCAATTCGAGTAATCCCTTTCTTCCCCATTCTAGCAGGTAAGGGTTCCCAACCCCTTTTCTTTCTTTTCATTAATTTTCTGATTTTTAAACAAAGGAAGGGTTGCCCTGGAATGAATCTTAGAAATATTAGCTAAGACCTTGCATGCATGTTTAAAAAATGGTGCTAATCTAGTAAGAGGGAGTGGGTTGGGGAAAACTTCACAAAGATAGGGTTGGAAATCTAATGGGTTCACATAGTGCTTGACAAAATGCTTGAGAGAGCCCGAATTGCATTCATGA
>ML292935.1:64624-117980 GCA_005239495.1 Nicotiana undulata | reverse complement strand
TTAGGCAAGACACTTACCTCGGTCCAAAGTATAGCAATCAACCCTCTAAGACCGCTTTTCCTTTTGAATTCAACACCGAAACCACAATATCTAAGCATAATTAATTTAAGTGTATCAATAACAACTCAATAACACCATCCCATAGCCTAAATACACAATTCCTACCTTTCTTTCAAAATTCCCAAAATTCGACCCCGGGCCCACGTGGTCTAAACTCGAGGTTCGGACCAAAACCCGAACACCCATATCCCCACGGTTAAGAATATACAATTTGTTTTAAGATTCGACCCCAAATTGGGGTTGAATCACCCAAAAATCCCAAAACCTAGGTTCTACCCAAAAGCCTCAATTTTCTAATTGATTTCATGAGTTTAAGCCTAGGTTTCTAGTGATTAGTGATGGAAAGTGGATGAAAATGGAGTTAAATGTACATACCTATGGAGCTGTGGAGGAAGGAAAGCTTGAATTTCATCTATGGGGGTTTGGGGAAGAAGGAGGAAGTGAGAAAAGGGTGAAATCCCGTAATGGGTCTGTTTTGGGACTTAATAAAATAACTGGGCAAAATTAGCCTATGCGATCGCGGAGGCAGGAATGCGATCGCATAGAGACCAAGGATGGGTGCACTGCGATCGCGGAAGGGTTAATACGATCGCACATGGTATTTTCCTCCAGCTGCCCTTACCCACCTAATACACTATGCGATCGCGGAGTATGTTATGCGATCGCATAGTGCAACAGACTACCCCAAAGGCACGAAGCTATGCGATCGCGGACAACTCTATGCGATCGCATAGAGTAAACTTTGCCCCTACCAACCTAATATTGTGCGATCGCAGATATGCATATGCGATCGCACTGAAGGAAAGGCCTGACACCAGAAACAGGAGAAACACCAGATTTTCCTATCTTTTTACACCTCGTTAGCTGCCCGAAACTCACCCGAGCCCTCGGGTCTCAAAAACAAAAACACACACGTCTCCCAATACATCCTACGGACTTGTTCAAGCATTTAAACCACCAAAATATCATCAAAAATACGGAATTAAACTTCACAAACTTCTAAATTTCCCATGTTTAATCCGAATCACGTCATTTCAAGTCCGTTTTATACCAAATTTTACTGATAAGTCACATAACATATAATTAACCTGTTCCGGGCCTCGAAACCATAATACGGTCCCGGTAACGCGGTTTTCACATCAAAGTTCATTTTCAAAAATCTTTATTATTTTCAAAAAACAATTTTCTTTAAAAATTCATTTCTCGGGCTTGGGACCTCGGAATTCGATTCCGGGCATACATCCAAGTCCCATATTTTCCTACGGACCCTCCGGGACCGTCACATCACGGGTCCGGATCCGCTTACAAAAAATGTTGACCAAAGTCAACTTTATTCAATTATTTCATTCAAAATTCTATTTTTATCAAATTTTCACATAGAAGCTTCCCGGCTACATGCCCGGGTTGCGCACGCATATCGAAGTGAGATTAACGGAGGCTTTCGGGGCCTCGGAATACAGATTTAGCTAGAATTACTTAGGATGACCTTTGGGTCATCACACAAAATCTAACCACAGGCGTCGCGATGGCGCTTAGTCTCTAAGACTAAGTAAGCTGATAATAATTACAATTCAAGCTATTTTTCTAAATTTTATCACAAGAAATAAAATAGTAATAAGTGTCAAAACTAACAGCGGAAACATTCAAACAAACTCCCAAGACTGGTAATACTGAGTCACGAATTCTAACTGAATACATGGAATGATCTCGAGGACCGAATATACAATACTATTCAAATAAGAAATTAACAGTACGATAAAAATAGAAAGACTCCAAGGGACTGCGACGATCAAGCAACTCTACCTTAAGTCCTTGCGATCACACTCTAACTTTGCTTGAACCCGATATCTCCAATACCTGGCTCTGTACAATAATGTGCAGAAGTGTAGTATAAGTACACCACAGTCGGTACCTAGTAAGTATCAAGACTATCCTCGGTGGAGTACTAACGAGGTATAGTCAAGACACTCACTAGTAAAATACCCTGTACAATATAGCATATGAAAATAATTGAAAGCAAATAGCAGTGATGGCAACAATAATCAACATGTGACATAAACGGCGGGGCAACAAGAACACCACAAATATTGCTCAACAATTAATGAATACAAGTACAACCAATTAATCAAGTCCTTCAAATATAATTCTTTCGCCTATAAGTTTTTCAAATAGTAATCTTTAGGATATAATACTTTACAATAAATATAATTTCGAATATACTCCCTTCAAATAAATATCTTTCAAATACAATTCTTTCAAATAATATCTCGTGTAAAATCCCTTCCAAATAAATATTTTGAATATAATTCTTTCAAATAAAAGTCACCGCGTGACACCTCAGTTCATAATCACAAATACAGGTCTCGGCCTACTTTCATATTTTACGTAACACGGGTCTCCGCTCACTTTCATATTTCCACGATGCCTCGTATCAATATTTTTATCACAATCGCACGGACAATTCATGTGCAAATAATAAATTCATCGTATTTCCCCGGCACCTCGTGTCAATATCATAATCCGCCCGGAAATACCCACATGCTAATAATTTTAACATATATCTAACTATTATCAAATTTACTAAATTTATAAGGTAAATTGCACAATACATTAAAGAAGTCACCGGGAAATCACAATATTACATAAAAATCACAAACAAAATCTCTCCACATCAACACATATCATCCCTGACAATAGCCACCCTTATCTCTCCTATAGCCACCCTTATCACTACTATAATAGCCACCCTTATCGCTCCTATATTAGTCTCCTTTATCGTTCCGTTTAATACCACCCTTATTGCTCTGCCGAGACAAATAAAACCACTGTGAAATGCCACCCTTATACCCACATAATATCAACAGTGAAATGCCACCCTTATCCGCCGCATAACAGAAATCCCAAATCACACAACAATTTACAAGTATATCACCACGACAACACAAAATAACAATTCATATTATAAATTGCCCATATGCAACAACCAATTCCAAATGTACAACAAATTTCACAATAAATAGTCCAAGGCTCCACACAAAATATACAAAACCTCGATAACACCAACAATATGGAAAATTAATTCAGCATAAAACGACATCTTCTTTAGTCTAATTTTTCGATAAATATATTAATACCTCAATTTAAACTTAATTAATAATTTGTAGCCGGAAAAATCCATAATATAATTATTTTCAAGAAAATATCAAATCAACAAATTCACGCAATTTACTTAAATATTTACGTAACAATCACATCAAATTGTCATATAATTACAAATTCAACAACAAGGATTTAGGCATGGAAAATAGATGATTTTAATAAATGCTAAAAATTATCCAATTTACTACACAATAATGCCTATGACTTTAACCCAATAAAATTTGCATTTATAAGCCCGAGCACGTACTCGTCATCTCGCGTATACGAATTTTCACATTTTACAAATGGCGCATAAGACTCGATGCCTGGGGGTAATTCTCCCACTCAAGGTTAGGCAAGTTACTTACCTTTTTGAAGTAATGTTGATATTCCAAAATAACCTTCTTGTTTGAATTGACCTCCGAACAACTCTAATCTATCCAAATTAATTGTATCGCTTTATTAAAATTCGTCGTAAACAATTTCATATAATAAAACATCGACTTAAATTCTTATTCTAAAAAGTCAACCAAAGTCAACGCGGGACCCGCCTTTCGGAACTCGACATAATTTTCACGAAATCTGAACACCCATTCCGATACGAACTCAACCATACCACTTTTATCGAATTCCAATAACAAATCGTCCACTAAATCTTGAATTTCCGCTTTTGAAAAGTTTTTTACAAAAATCCCAATTTCCTCCGTTAAACTCGAATTAAACGAAGAATATAACCATAACTTCATCAAATAAAATCATTATTGGATGTAGAACAATCATTATTGAAAAGTCGTGAAGGAATCCTCAAAATCTCCAAAGAACCGAGCTCCAAAAATCTCAATCGAAATGAAGAAATGACTTATTTTCGACCCCCTTATGTTTATGTCCATTTCACTTCTGCGGACGCATATGACGTATCTGCGGTCTCTCTTTTGCGAGACAAAACTTGCATTTGCGATCCTCATTGCCCAACCCAAGTTCGCACCTGCGAAAACATTTTCGCTTCTGCGATGGCCAGGCGCATCTGCGGTGGCAATAGCCGCTTCTGCGGCCTTCTCCATCGGCTTCCGCCCAGCTCACTCCTGTGTTGCAAATCCTCGCTTCTGCGACCAAATTCTTGCAGATGCGGTCGCATCAGTTGCACTACTATTTCATTATTCTGAAAGTTCTTGTTTTCTTCTTCAGTTTTGTGAACTCTCCAAGACAGGATTCTTATGTTCCCAAGTTTGAAGCAAAACTAGCCCATTACTGTGAGAAATTGGTAGGTTATTGAGTAATCAGTTTCGGAGTTCTTTTCAACTTATTCTCTGAATAATATCCGATATACTTAATTTGTTGTTATCATTGGTGATGGACTTGGATAGTAAAGTTAAACGTGGTCGAGAGCGCCTTGCTTAGGAGGTTGAAGCTCCCGCACCTCCGCCAATTTATCAGCAGAAAAATTTAAGCAATTATCTATTTTTGAGGAGAAGATTAAAATCTTGCTATAACATATGGAGTCTCTTGGTGAAGCTGTGAAAGTTCATGAAGTAGAAGCTCTCATGAGAAAGGTTTGGCTGATATTCCTCTGCTTGCTAATTCATTTTTTGTTTTTGTTTTGAATTTTGCAATATCATGATGGTAGCTGTCCAGAACTGCAGAATTCCAGCAGCTTTCTTCAAGTTCGAGTTGATCCGTTAACCTTCCGAAATCCAGCCGAGACTCTCGGGATCTTAACCAAATATACTAACATGTCCAAAAAATAATACGAACTTAGTCGAGGCTTCAAACCACGTCAAAAAACGCCGAAATTACGAATCGCGCATCGAATCGAATTATGAATTTTCAAATATTCCAATTTCTATATTATGCGCTGAAACGTATCAAATCAATCCGGAATTACTTCAAAATTTGCACGCGAGTCATAAATGACGTAATGGAGCTTTTCCAATTTCCGGAATCGTATTTCGACCCCGTTATCAAAAATTCAACATTTGGTCTTTCTTTCCAAAATCTTCTATTTTCCAACTTTCGCCAAAATGCGTTGAATTGTCCTACGGACTTCCAAATCCAATTCCGGACACACGCCTGAGTCCGGAATCACCATACGAAGTTATTGACATCATCTAAATTCCATTCTGGAGTCGTTTACTCAAAAGTCAAACTCCGGTCAACTCTTTTCATTTCAAGCATCAAAATGAGAAATGTTCTTTCAATTTAATTCCGAATCTTCCAAAAACTAAACTCGACCACCCCTCGCGGGTCATAATACATATTACGATGCTGCTCGAGGCCTTAAGTCGTTGAACGGGGCGTTAATTCTTAAAATGACAAGTCGGGCTATTATAGATAACACCTAGTCTTTAAGACTAGGTAAGTCGATAACTTATAACAATTAAGCCAATTTAGCAATGATATTTTAAAATAGAGATTAATATAGATACCGTAATAAATGTGAAATAAGCCTACGCGGCATTAATAACTACAAACTCCCAAGACTAGGTAATACTGTGTTACAATATTGTTCGGATAACAAATTGACAGTATAATAAAAGGGAAATGACTCCAAGGGACTGCGACGATCAAGCAACTCTACCTTGAATCCTTTCGATAAAGAAGATAAATCTACCCGATTCCGACAACTTCAATACCTGGATCTGCACAAAACTATACACAAGTGTAGTTGAGTACACCTCGGTTGATACCTAGTAAGTATCATGCCTAACTTCGGTGAAGTAATGACGACGTACAAGTCAAGACACTTACTAGTCAAAATAACATGTGCAATATAGCAGTATAATCTAATAATGAAAGCAGGAACCAGTAATGGTAACAAAATAAACATGTGATATAAATAGTAAAGTAATAAGAACACTGAAACCAAATAAGAAGAACAAATGACAACCAATTAATCAGGTCGTTCTGATACAAGCCACAACGAAATTACTCCAAGGTACCTCATCTCGTAATCACAAATCACAAGTCCCAAATCACGACTCTTATACTCATGGCACCTCGTGCCCACAATATTAATCACAATCACACTGTCAACTCTTGTGCCAATATTTCAATCAGTCTGTCATGGTCACAGGATCACTATCACCATCCACCCGGCATGGTCACTGCATCAATATCACAATCGAAGCAAATAATATAAGAATACACGGGCATGATTAATGAATGTCAAGTTTCACTTCTGAACGGGTATAGGTGACATGCTACAATGTATGCTTGTGCGAGTATACTATCACAGTCCAAATCAACAAGTAATGTCAAAGACATAGAGTAGATCATTGAAAGCAACACAACAAGTCACGTAAGGTGCATGACATACACAAGTAAAAGCACACCATACATGAATATCATCAACATAATGCCCCCAGGCCATCACATATCATCCCTGACATCGCCACCCTTATCTCTCCATATTGATAACATCATAAAAGCCACCCTTATCTCTCCGTATTGATAACATCATAAAAGCCACCCTTATCACTCCGCCCAGACATTTAACATAATAGCCACATGTATTACTCCGATAGCCACTCATATCACTCCGCCCGAGAATATCATTAACCACACGTATCACTCCAATTGCCACCATTATCACTCCGCGTAATAGCCACTCTTATCGCTCCGCCCGAACAATAACACAATAACCATACATATCACTTTGATAGCCACCCTTATCACTCCGCATAATAACCACCCTTATCGCTCCGCCCGTACAATAACACAATAGTCGCCCGTATCACTCTGCACAATCAACAACAGTGAGATGCCACCCTTATGCTCTGCATACAACAATCAATCCACACAACAAATTCACACGTGACAACATCACAACAACACGAGTTATCAACTCGTACCACAAGTGCCCATGGGCCACAACCACAATGTGCACAAAATCTCAATAGCAAACAAATGAATGAGGAAACCAACTCAACAATGTACAATACCTCATTAAACAACAACTTCAACTACAACGGATTAGCAAACAAATGAACGGGGAAACCAACTCAACAATGAACAATACCTCACTAAACAACAACTTCAACTACAACATATTAATCACTTTTTATAATTTCAAATTCAATTAATTGCTTGAGAATAAACTCAATAATGAAGGTATTTCCATAAAATTTTAAACTTCGAAATCTAGTGTGTGAAATAAGCTAACAATGAAAGAGATGGCATGAACTAGCAACTACTTCTAAATGCATGAGAATAACCCGACAACGAAAGGATATCATGTAACAACAATATCAACTAATTATAACTCAATAAATAAGGAGATCATGTTACAATAAAAGAGGTAACAACCTCAAATAAAGCACGTGAGAGTAAACTTGACAAGTAGAGGATATGGCATGTGCTAACAACTTCAAATAAAGCATATAAGAGTAAAATTGAAAAGTAAAGTATATGACATGTGCTAACAATTTCAGATAAAGCATGTGAGAGTAAATATAACAAATAAATTATATAACTTGTGCTAACAATTTCAAACAAATATATGAAAGAAGCCAAAGAGTCTAAACCGGTCAATATCCACATCTAAGTCTGAATTCTCACTCGTCATCTCGCGTACACGTATTTCACATAATTCAAATATACAATAAATCCCAAATCCTAAGAGGTAGTTACCCATACTTACCTCAAAGAGTCTTAATCAATACTTTAAAATGACCTTCTCGTGTGAAACAACCTCCATACGTCTCGAATCTAGAAAAAATGACGACCACCATTTGCTTGTTCTTAAGTACAAGGTACAACACAGTGATGCCAAGGGGATTTATGTTGGAGATGACGGGGTGTTGTGAATGCAGGATCGGATTTGTGTGCCCAAATATGGATTGGTTACGTGAGTTGATTCTTGAGGAGGCCCATAGTTCACGGTATTCAATTCATCCGGGTGCCACAAAAATGTATCAAGACTTGAGACAGACTATTGGTGGAGAAAAATGAAGAAAGATATAATGGAGTATGTAGCTTGGCGCTTCACTGTCAGTAGGTGAAGTACGAGCATTAGAGACCGGGTGGTTTGCTTTAGAGACTTGAGATTCCTGAGTGGAAATGTGAGCGTATTACCATGGATTTTGTCACGACCCAAATCCTAAATCAGGTCGCGATGTCGCCCAACACCGATGTCAGGCAAGCCAACATCAATTTACTAGTGAGTTTCATTTAATTTACCAAAATATTTCCGTCAGTTACTAAATTCAGATTTAAGACATTAGGTAAAAGCGGACCACTTAGGCCATTTTAAACAGAAATAGCCATAAAAGTCATAATTTATATTTACAGCCCAAAAATATAATGTCTACTACGTGTGTGCCAGGAACTAGTGTCACAAGTTTACAGGAATCTAGTAGAATGAGAATCCAAAAGAATACAAATCTGCCCTACTGTCTGAGGAAAATATAGACAGATATAACAAAGAAAGAAAACTCCAAGGTGCTGCTGGAAGACGTCAAGGATAGCAGCTCACCGAGAAGTCCAAACCAAGTACAAGTCAGGGACGAGCTCCGGACTGATACCCAGATGCACCTGCCTCAGAACCTGTACAATTAAGTATAGAAGCGTAGCATGAGTACATAAACAATATGTACCCAGTGAGTATCCCGTCTAATCTTGAAGAAGTAGTGATGAGAAGTCGAGTGATTATTTTACTATTTTATTTATCATTTTTTACGAATTATTTATTAATTAAAAGTGGGTATTTAACTAATAGCCCATTTCTATGCCTATTTTCGGACCAACCCCAGTGCAATACCTAAATACCTAGCACAATACACTAACCCAATATCCCCAGCCCAAAACCGGTCTCGGCCCATTTAACCAACCCGACCCAACCCTTCTTTAAATCCCGGCCGTTGATCTTAGAGATCAACGACCCACATTCCTCACACCCCTTTAAACCTAACTCCCCAACCCTAACCCCTCATAATCCCAAACCCGCCGCCCTCATATGCTCTCATCTCTTGTCCCTCTCTCCAAAACCCTAGGCGCTGTCACCCATAATCTTTCTCTTATTCCAATCGAATATGGAATCCCTTGATGATTCCCTTATATCAGTCGTATCTCGCTACTGGCTACTCGATTATGGTATAACCTAGTAGATTGCCTAACATGGAAAGTTAATCTCCCAATTTTATGTCCAAATCTGGTTCGAACCTTCCCTTTTCTCATTTGTGTTCGTTTTTCCTCATTCTATGTACAAATCTCTGAGATTTTTCTCTATTCTTATTTACCCAAAATATTAGGCTTTAGATCTTTTAAAAATGTGTTTATATTTTTTCTTATTTTTTGTTTAAAACCTCTTTTATGCTCTTGCATGTCTATTCCTTTGTGATTTTTTGTTAAAAGCTTTGCCTAATTATTTGCCCTAAAATTAGGGCAAAGATCTTGCTAAAATCTGTTTTGGTCTTGTTTTGGCTGAATATTCAACCCTCCCGTATTTCTGCCTTCTATCTTCATGACATTGTTTTGCCTAAATTATTGCCCCTAAATTAGGGCTCAAATCTGTTAAGGGATATGATTTTTTGATTTCTTCTTCAGTGTTTCTTATATCTATCTATGTGTGTATCATTTTTGTTTCCCTTTGATTATTCTAATTAACTTTATTTACCCTTAAATTTAGGGTTTCGATTATTATTTTTTATTTACTGATTCTATGGTTACTTGCTTTAGTTGTTCCAAGACCTGTTTGATTACTGACTTGCCTTAATAATATTCTGATTTTTTTCTTAAACAATTTGATTGATTATTTCAATATTTTTATACCCTAGTTTAAGGCTATATAAACCCCTCCCCCATTTCCTTTAAGGGGGACTCAAAAATAAATTCATTATAACCTCACTAGACTTAAACTCTACTCTGTTATTTTCTCATTGTGGTCTTTGCCGGCTGAAAGCCAAGGCCATTAAGTTATGGGCTTTACTTCTCATTGTTGATTCAGAACATTGTGGTTTTTGTTCTTTTCTTGCACTCCTCGTTTAACTGGTGAGTTACATAACTCTCGCAGTTTCATCCTTATGTGATTCTCTAGCTTAACGTGTTCCTAATTTACTTTTAAGCAACATTCTGCCAACTCTTGAATTTACTCACTCGTAATGCTACTAGTTCTAAGACTATTTGTGCCTAGTTGGGCAAGATTAGCTTTTTTATGGCCTATTCAGTTAATGTATTGGCTCAACATGCTTATCACATACCCCTTTAGTATCTATTTGTGATCTTAACATGTTTTTCATTGTTACGTTAAGGTGTTAGGTTAACCTTGGGCATAAGCTGAATGATATTCTGTAACTAGACCCCTATAACAATATTAGAATAGTTATCTACTATTTGTGTGCATATGTGTTTGTGATATTGTCCTATTGCTAGCATGGTGTCCTGACCTTTCTGTGATTATATGGTTTAGCACAATGTTGTCTGTATGCCTAGCATGATTCTCAATCATGTTTCAATCTGTCTAATGATAATAATCCCAATAAATCCTGCAAACATGTTTTTATCAGTATATGAATGTTTCTGTTCCAAGAGTTGAATCTGTTTCTCTAAGTTTGTATTAGCTGGTTTTTAAATTCTGTGATTTGGTCAACTGTTTGCATAATATGTTCAACTTGGCCGTGTTTGATTAAACCCTTCAATTCCCGTGCCTTAACTTTGGTCCTTCACTTCTTGCTTAAGTTCTCTTCTTAGCCGGCTGAAAGCTAAGGCTATCCTGGTTCCGTCCTTTGACCTCTCTCTTGTGTGAGCACTGCTCGGGGTCCATGTAAGGCCCTAGTGAACTCTAACACACTAGAACCTGGTCTCTAGTCCCTCCTCTGAAAGATCTTTGTGAACTTCCCTAGTGTGAGCACTGCCCTGGGTTCGTGAAGCCCTTGGGAGGTTTGGGTTCTGTGTACTTATCTTTGGAATATGGGTGAATCGTTCACCACCAAATATTGTGTATCTATGAACATGAGCCTTTGAACTATTGTGGGTTGAAGGCTGGCCTATCCAAGTGTATTTAGGCCTGTTATGGGCTCCCTATAGTTTTACTTATTTTTGTAATTCATTCATTAATTATGGTCTGTAATAAATACTTGTAACAACATTCAGGGGTATTAGTAAAAATGGGGAAGGGTCCTTATTTTACATTCATGATAAAATTAGGTAGAAATCCTGCCTATAGGTTTTATATACTTTGCTGTTGAAACTGTATGCTAGAAATCCTGTCTATATGTTTTATTTTATGTTGTTGAAATTGTATGCCATAAATCATGCCTATAGGTGCCTTATTATGTTCAGTCGTTATGTGCTAGTAGCCATGTCCCTAGGCTCATTGCATACTTTAGTTATGTCCATTGTAAACCATGCTTATAAAATGGTATATGTGTATAAATTCCTGTTCAGATGTTGTTCTGTTATAAATCATGCCTATAGGACTTAAAACCAATTTAATTATAGAAATCATGCCTATCGGATTTAAAATCAGTTTGATTATAGAAATCATGCCTATATTATTTGAAACAATTTTAATTATCGTCCTACTCATCTCTTTAAGAATATGCAATACTGTGCTAATTATCATCACTATAAACCATGCATTTAGGACTCGATTAACTAATTTTGAACATGCTTCTGTGATTACCACTGTCAATTACTGCACGAATCACATAGACAACATGCCTATAAGTTTAATCCCTTGTGCTAAAATCAGTAGGCAAATATACGTAGGATAAAATAATCCCATTAAGAAACTAATTTCATACATGACTTACTGTTTGTTCAACACCACATAGATATCTTGCCTATAGGATTCTTTAATTAATTAAAATCTGTCAATGTTAATCAGTTTGGCGTGCATTTGTTGTTAAAATGTGGAGGCTAATTTGAGCCCTTACTTGCACATATATGAAAGTCCTAAATGTTTTGTATGTCGCCTAGTTTTTCTCCTTTTGAGCAACCTAGGCTAGAGTCCAAAACCACCCAAAGCAATAGTGGTCCCAATGCCTCCAGGACCATAGGTAAAGGGGCGGGTAGTGCACGCATATGATTCGAGTTAGAATTGATTAGAGCGTTTTAGGTAAAAACTCAAAGATAGTAATCGGGTAGCAGAAGATGATATTATGTGCCCACTGAATAGTATGAGTAACACCTCCGTCTTGGGGAAGTTATGAAGTACTATTTATGTTGCACGGGGTGATCCTACAGGCTAAAAACATAGGAACCCCCATCCTTATCAAATAATTCCTTCACTTTCTTTAGACTAATTCACATAAGTTAAGTTCGGTCGGGACCCATCGTTATGGACCTCGAAGGGTGCCTAACACCTTCCCCTCGAGGTAATTTGAGCCCTTACCCAATCTCTGGTGATGCAAACCGGTATAGTCTGAGTCATTTGCAATAGGTGCCCTAATACACCTTAATCTGTTAGGTGGTGACACTCAATAACCAATTCCTTTCCCTTCTCAAAAGAAGTTGTCAAATGTCGAAACCCGATTTTGCGGAAAAAGGGGCGCGACAGCATAGCGACTCCGCTGGGGATATCCTTAGTCTCTAACCTTAACGAATTTGTTTTGTGAATTAGTCTTTCTCGATAAGCGTATCTTTATTATTATGCTAATACTTGAACATCCCCATTTACTCTTGTTATTGAAACATGCACACCCTATTCCCATTCCCTTTATGCTCACTAAATTCCCTCTTTTGTCATGTCTTTCTCGTTTTGTCGCATTTCATTATGAGAAGTAACTCCTTTTCTTGTTTTTATTTCTTTCTTGTCTTTAGAATTATTAAATTGCATTTTACCGTTTTCATCATGCAAAATATTTGACAACGTGTTATTTTTCTTTTTGCATAAATACATGCTCGATATCATAGTCCACTCATGCGTAATTAATACCATAGCGACACTTGATGTGTGTCCCAGCTCTTCCTATATTACCCCTCTTAATTTGGAAAGGCTTATTTGCGGTAAAACTAGTCGATCAGTGGTGCAGTCGATAGTTCCGTGCCTTTCCCTATCATGTTCTACGCTTGAGGGTACCGATCTAGACTTCTATAGAGAAACCTTACTCGATGATAATTGTACATGTATCATGATCAAACCTAGCATGGGTTAATATGATGTCTGCATAATAACCGTCTAAGAAAAAACCTTGTCCAAAGCCCACCGGGATTTCCATAATCCCAACGGGCAAAATCACGATATGTGCATTATTTGGAGAAAACATGCTAATATGCTAATAGTTACTGTGTAAGTAGTCGAACCCGGAGTGGGAAACGGTCTAACTTTATTTAATTTGCAGAAAATGAGGCACGAAATCCCCAGGTTCAGCATGGTCCGAAACATACCACCTTAATTGCTAGATTGGTGGGAAAAATTTCTCCAAGCGATAAAAATCATGTGAAGAGGGTTCTCGGAAATTTACCCTCCTTGTTAGACATCAAGCGAAATAACATGTTGATCGAGGCTGCTACCATGTTCTAGGATGGAGAAACGACTGTGTTTCATTTTTGCAATATAGAAATGACTCCCCTCCTGAAGGAAATATGAGGTTTCGATGGGTTACCTAGGGATAGCCCTCGTTTGTTGGTTCCAGAAAATCGCACTTCTAGGGGGTTTCTGAAGATGATGGGTCTGAGAAAGAATGCTCATTTAGCATGCCTAATGAAGTCCTACATACCCTTCTATTTCCTTTACGAACAATATGGACACAGTAAATCCTATCGTATTTTCATGATGAGTTCTCCACCATTACCCTAGGTTGGACTCATCGTCGAGTTTCGCGTTCATCGTCTGTCTTCTGGGCATGATAGCATTTCTAATCAAAGAAGAAAGGATTCACACTAGGTTGGCTATGGTAACCAAAGCTTTAATGGAAGGGACTGAGGAACAAAACATACAATATTGTCCCAATGATCATAGCAGAAATGTATCGAGCTTTGGACCATTGCAAAAAGGGGTTCAGACATTTTGAGGGTTGCAACTTGCTGCTGCAGATTTGGTTGTTGGAGCATCTTTAAAGAGTACAATATCATCAAGAATTTCCACGGCGGCCATGGAATGACCACATTTATTTCCATCATCCGAAAAGAATGACCTTTATCCCAGATATTTTTGCACAACCGGAGAATGCTATAGACTTGGTAGATTTTTTTAACAATCTGACCGATGACAAGGTCCATTGGATGTTTGAGTGGTTCCCTACTTGAGAATTCATCATCAGATTCAGGGATGTTCTACATTTGGTGTTGATTAGGTTAAGGGGCGTATATCACTATGTTCCTATCAGCTTCATGAGACAAGCTGGTTGAAAACAAGTCATACCGCGAGTTTTCAACATTAGTCATTACAATGCAGATTTTCAAGACGATGCTATTCCATATAATTGTGAGGCCCAACACATGTGGCATTTGAATATTATTGTGGAAAAGGATACCATTGAGCCATATCGGTACCACACATGTCATGTGTACTTCTACCCATCAGGGTTGGATGATAACATAGCAGGAATAATCTAGTCAGGGGTCGACCGAGGAAACAGGGTCATAGATGAAGTTGCTGAAGCACAGGTGAAGTGTAAGAGGTTACGCAAAAGAGTTGTTGAGTCTGAGGCCGGGCACTTGGAACAACACAAGACAGATGTGGAGTCAATTAACGAGTGGAGAGAAACGACTACGAAGTCGACAAAAAAGTTTGGAATATCTGGAGTAGGGTCTAATAGAATTAGAAGGGAAGATGAGGAAAATAGTCATACACTGTCAGAATGCAGAGGGAAACGAAGGAGGACACCTAGCAAGGGGATATCTGTTGCTGGACATGCGCGACCTGGGGAATCTGATTGATTTGGTCAAGAAAGCCAAGCCTGGAGAAGGTCCCTCTAGGACAAGTAGATTAAGATTATTTTCTTTTCTAGAGTCATTTTGGAATTCGAATGTAATAAGGCAAACGGCATTAGTGAATCAATTATTTATTGTTGTTTTAAAAGTCCGCCTTATTTACTACATTAATGAAATGAGGTAGTTATCGTCATTTAATTTCTCCAAATCTACGTGTCGCTAGGCCGATCTTGGGCACAACTAGGTTCCCAAATTAGGACGCGAATTTATATTCCCGTAATACGTGTTTAAATATTGCAAATATCTTTTCAAATCCCCTTACTGACTTGTTTACCTTTTGTTTTTTTTTTCCTTTATTTTGATTATTCCCATCCTTAAGGTTGGTTCGCACATACTGGCATCATCAACAAACCATACTGGATCCAGAGGCTCTCCACCTCCTCCTCCAAGTGATAAAAAGAGTAAGGGAAAGGCTAAGATGGATGATATGAGTGGTATCCGGAAAGAAAATGCAGCGCACGTGGAGAATGTTGAAACTTCAGACGGTCGGAGTACTCCGACACAGAATGATTTTTGTCCTCCGACTAGAGCAGAAAATACTAGAATTGCAAGGGGAACTTGAGCAGGTCCTCAACTTGGCAAACCTATCCCTCACCCTAAACGTCCCATATATTAACCATCAAAATGCCCAAAACCTAGTACCTCCTCAAAACAAACCAAACCAACGTCCACAAAATCCTCCCGCACCCCATCAATACGCAACACCTCCCCAAAATCCTAATCCTCCACCAATACCAACTCCTCCTCAACACCAACATCTTCCGAATCAGTACCCGCAAACCACAACTTACCATACTCCTCAAAATACCCCACAACCTATTCCTGATCTGCAAAATTAAACCAACGACCACCACTACACTCAGACCCCCGGTATCTACCAAAACAACCCATATACGTAGAAACCTTACCTCACTCCACTCAACCAACCTCATACACACCAGTATTGAAGGTTTGAATTATGAAGATCTGTGTATTCAGCCAGACGTAGAACTGACGGAGGGTTACAAAACCTCCTAAATTCGAGATGTTTGACGGAACAGGTGACCCAAAGGTACATTTGAGGACGTACTGTGACAAGCTCGTGGGAGTGGGGAAGGTCGAAAGAATTTGCATGAATTTATTCATGAGGAGTCTCATTGGAGACGCCCTATCTTGGTACATCACTCAAAATCCCAAAAAGTGGGTTAATTGGGTAAGAATGGCATCGGACTTCATGGACCGATTCAGGTTTAATGCAGAGAATGCACCAGACGTTTTCTACATACAGAACCTCAAGAAGAAACAAACGAAAACTTTCCGAGAGTGTCTACTCAACAGAGGTCAAAAGCTGCAAAGGTTAGGTCGGCATTGGAAGAAGAACATATGAACGAATTCTTCGTTAGGGCCCAGGATCCACAATACTATGAAAGGTTAATGGTCATCGAAAATCACAAATTCTCCGACATTATCAAGCTCGAGGAAAGGATTGAGGAAGGGATCAAGAGCGGGATGGTAACCCATTTTGAGGCTCTGCTTGATGCAAACAAAGCATTTAAGTCAGGGGTATGTCGAAGAAGAAGGAAATAGGGACAGTGATGGTAGCCCAAGGTCCAAAATCTCCACTCACATACCAAACACCTCCATCCACATATCAACCTTCACCTCCCAAATATACTCAACCCGTTGCTGCCTATCACACTTATAACACTCATCCAGCCTATTATGAGTCACCTCCAGCCCGCTAAAATTATCAGAAACCCAGAACAAATTTTGACCGCAGGCTTCCCAGATAGTATACCCCCATTGCTGAACCTATCGATCAATTATACGAAAGACTGAAAGCCGCTGGTTATGTCACTCATATACCTACTGTTACCATGGAAAACTCTTCTCAATGGGTCAATCCAAATAAAATATGTGCATACCATTCTGGCATGAAGGGACACACCATCGATGAATGTCGCACTCTGAAGGATAATATTCAGACATTGATTGAACCAAGGTCATACAAGGAAAGGAAGCCGCACACAATGTCCACAACAACCCTCTACCGTACCATAAAGGTGAAGGATTAAATGTGATAGAGACTGATAAAGAATGGGATCCTGAAAGGTTAATTGGTCTTATTCGGGTAGGTGATGATCCTAAGAAACCTGCAGTCACACTCATTCATATTGTGGTACCGATAAAGCCGCCGTCAAAGTTGAGGTAGCCGCATCGACTCCGTTTGAAATTGAAGTGAAAACACACGCAGCTGCACCTGCTACATTTGAAGTAGAAGTAACCGCACCATTCACTGTGATGGTAGCATCCACACGCCCTTTAAATCTAATGTCTTACCTTGGGATTATGTTGCCGAATCCAGGAGAAAAAGGAAAACAAAAATGGTAGATTCTGGTGCGGCACAAGGGATGACCAGAACCGGTAGAATTTATACACCCAAGAATTTGGGAGGAACGAGTAAAGAAGCTGCTGCCAAACAACCCATTATTGAAACCGGTCCGGATGATCTCTGGAGAAAGGTACAGGCAATGGAATATTCTGTGGTGGATCATCTGAACAAAACTCCCGCCTAGATATCCATCCTATCACTGCTGCAAAATTCTGAGGCACATAGGAATGCTTTGATGAAGGTATTGAATGAGGCTTACGTGCCCAACAATATCACCAGTTGGGAGATGGCCAATATGGTGGGGAAAGTTCTAGAGAGCCACAAGATCACCTTTCACGAATATGAGTTGCCACAAGAGGGGCTAAGCTGTAATAGGGCACTACACATCACGGTGCAATGCGAGGATAAATTCATTGCTAGGGTTTTGATAGATGGAGGGTCCAACCTCAACATATGTCCGCTGACAACTCTGAAAAGGTTGGGTAAAGATTTTTCATAAAATACGAGTAGGGACCATGAGCATGAAGGAATTTGATGGGTCACAAAGAGCCACAATCGGGGAAACAAATCTATGCTTACAAATGGGTCATACCTGGTTCGATGTTGAATTTCAAGTGCTAGACATATCCGCTTCATATAATCTGCTGTTGGGACGACCTTGAATACATGCCGCTGGGGCCGTGGCATCTACTTTGCACCAGGCTATAAAATTTGAATGGAATCATCAGGAAGTAATCATTCATGGAGATGGGAGTAATCCCATTTATACCAACCAAATTGTTATGGTCGTTGAGAATAGAAGGAAGTTGGGTGGAGAGACTTACCACTGCATCGAGCGCGTCAATGCGATTGAGAAAGAAAAGTGGTGGAGCATCAAAATAGAAAGCATACTAGCATGGTCAGGGTTGAACCCGACAAAGGACTCGGGAAGAAACTCCAAGGTAGTACCAAGCCAATACAACTGAAAGGTCGCAGTATAACTTTTGGGCTTGGATATCAGTATACATGGCAAGAATATAATTATTGGTCGCCACCATGGCGTGGTCCCTATTACCCTCTTGAGCAACCAGTGCTGCATTTGAGCCAATTCTTTCATCAGGCCGATACAATATGGGGATCTGAAGAAGAGGAAGCTTTGGCTGGTCTAAGGAGTCTGTTTCTGGAAGACGAAGATATGGACTGCAATGTGATAGTCGAGGAGGAGGAGGAAGAAAGCCTTATCATCCAGACAGTGGAGAGGGGAGCAGTTCTCATGAACTGGACCTCCACATCATCCAGGGCCAAACGAGTCTCGGGGTAGCATGGCTACTAGTGTTATATGAAAACAATTCTTTTGAGCATTTTGTTTCAAAAAAATAATCTTTCCTTTCAGTATTTTGTTTTGGAAAATATTGTTTGGAATCATTCAAGCGCTACTTTGTTTAAACGTTTCATCATTTATCAATAATTTGATGTTTTATTATCATTATCTTTCATATTTTTCCTCTACAACGTTACTATTTCTTACCTTGATGAACCAACAATTGTGACATGTAATAAGACAACGCAACATAAGGATAGTGATTCGAAAGAGATAGAAGAAGAATATGTGATACCTGAGGAAATCGTCAGAGAACTTGAGAACTTCGAGAACAAACCTAAGTCCAACCTTGACGAGACCGAGATAGTCAACTTGGGAGATTCATAAACCGTCAAAGAAACTCGCATAAGCATCCATTTGTTACCGTCAGATAAGGAAGAGTACACCTGTTTCTTGAAAAAGTATGAGGACATTTTTGCATGGTCATATGACGATATGACTAGGTTGAGCACATCCATAGCGGCTCATCAGTTGACTACCAATCCAATGTGTCCGCTAGTAAAGCAGAAACTCGGAAAGTTCAAGCCAGACATAAGCCTAGAAATCAAGGAAGAAGTCACCAAGAAATTCAAAGGCAAAGTCCTTAGGGTAGTTGACTATCCAACCTGGTTAGCCAACATTGTGCCGGTTCCAAAGAAAGGCGGGAAAGTCAGGACGTGTGTCGACTATCCGGATTTAAGCAGAGCAAGTCCCAAGGACAATTTCCCGCTACAAATATACATATATTGATTGACAACGGCGCCAAGCACGACTCCAGTCCTTTGTTGATTGATTCGCTGGTTATGATCAGATCTGGATGGACGAGGAAGACGCAGAAAAGACAACCTTGATTACACCATGGGGAGTATATGCTACAAAATAATGCCATTAGGCCTGAAGAATGTTTGGGCCACCTATATGAGGGCCATGACAACCATTTTCCATGATATGATACACAAGGAGATAGAGGTATATGTTGACGACGTCATCATCAAATCCAAGAAGGTCACATATCACATAGCGGATTTGAGAACGTTTTTTGACCAGTTACGAAAGTACAATCTAAGGCCGAATCCCGCAAAATGTGCATTTATGATACACACTCGGCACCTCGCGTACACGGTGCCCACATATCAATTTTAGTACCAAAATATGAGGGGATTTCCCCGACACAAGGTTAGGTAAGCTACTTACCTCGAACCAAGCTAAAACAATTGGTAGCAATGCTTTTTCCACGAATATCTGACTCCATCTAGCCAAAATCAATAACATACCATAAATATAGCTATAAGAAACTAATCTACTCAAAGAAATTTAAGCTGAAGCAAAAAATTAGGAAATCGTCCAAAAATCCACCCTGAGCCCACGTCTCGGAATCGGGTAAAAGTCACAAAATATTTCCACTCATTCACTCACGAGGCAACCATATACAAATTACTCAAATTCGACCAAAATCACTTTCAAAACTCAGAATCTTAGTTGAAGAACTTCTTCCAATTTTTCCCAAATTTCAACTCCAAAATCCAATATTAAAGATGAAATTAGTGATAGATTAGAGGGATATAACCAAAATGGAGTGTAGAATAATTACTCAATAGATGTCTCTGAAAATCCTTCAAAATCTCGTCCATATACGAGCTCCCAAACTCAAGTTTTAATAAAAATAGTCAAACCCTCGTTTTGAAATGATATAAGTCTGCCCAGCGATTCCTTCTTCGCGTTCGCGAAGTACAACTTTATCTCAACCCAAAATCCTAAATCGCGAACCCCCAGTTGCAAACACGATGAACACTTAGCTCACCCCTACGCGAACGCGGGACCTACGTTGCGAACACATAGGCAAAAGAGGATGGGGACCCAGTTGGCCAATACCTTTACACGAATGCGGGACCTACATCGTGAACGCATAGACCAAGGACCTCAGCGCCTCGCGAACGCGTAGCGCAAAGTCACACCTGCCTCCGGTTCCTCTTCGCGAACGCGAAAAGAACACCAGAGCTGAAGGACGCCAACAATTTATGCAATCTTACCTAAGATTTAAGTTTCCTAAGACTTAAGCTTCTATTTAGGTACTAAGTGTCCCAAAACACTCCAAAACTACAACGATAACCTCCCGGCAAGACACATAAGCAGTATACTTGGTGGAATCTGGCATATCCTAACCAAACCCTTCGCATGGGCTCGACGAGAGATACAGGGAAGCAGTAAATAGGGGATCAGAGCTATAACTCTCAAAAAGACCGATAGGGTCGTTGCAGTAAGCCTACCACCTAATAACATTAAATCAATAAATCATGATATACTAAGACAAGTAAAAGTAACAATACTCAAACATCTCCCCAGAGCGGAGTAGTACAGAGGCATGAGGTCTAATTGAATACACACGGAATATCCAAATAGTTACAATATTGTTCGAGTGTAAATTAACAGTATCTATATAAAAGATGAGACTTCAAGGGACTGTGAATGTATGCAGTTCTACCTTGAATCCTCGTGAACAAGCAAGCTCTCACTCTCGGGGTCCGCTACTACCAACACCGGAATATGCACAAAAATGTGAAGAAGTATAATATGAGTTATAGCAGCTCCTTTAGTAGGGTGCCACTTACGAAACAATGCTAATTTACTACTTACAACATTCAGAAGATATTAATTTAAAAAGATTTTCATAATAATTTAGTAGTGGGAATAGGTTCATGCGATAAGGTTCAAAGTGCAATATTTTTGTTTTAGAAAATACACTTGATAAAATTTCTTAATGAAATACAATGTCAAAGTATCAACATAATGTGATACAACCCTCTTGAATAATCAACATGTTAAAGCAACTTTCCTAACGAAATTATACTTTTCATTCGACAACACTGCAGGTGTATATTTACATGAACCTCAAACTAGCGAGCATAAAAGGAAAACTAGTCTTCTCTTTTTTACATATTTAGAAGACGGAGTGTAAATTCAGCATATTATAAGAACTGGGTTATTAAAACACCCTAAAACAATGTTATCGAGACAAGCTTATGATCATGAAATTCAACAAGCCTAAAAAATAACATACATAAATGTGACATATAGATCATGTACAAGTCCCAAAATTATACAAAACCCAGAAATATAAAAATGTGATCACCATAAAATATCCCAAAAAGACTACTTCATATGGCCGTCTTCAAATCTCATCTCATACAGTACCTACGATAGAAAATAATTATCGCTAAGTATAAACCTTGGTGTAGTATAAACTTTGGGCTTGGAGCCATTAAATTCTCCAATTCCTCGTTTCAGTCATATATAGCTCAAATGAAACATAAGTTTAAAACAAGTAAATAAATATATCAAAAGTATCGAATATCAAATCTTGAAATATTTTCAAATATCAATAACAATGTTCAAGATTCATGTATCAAGAAAGCATATACTATCAATCCTAGAGAGTTTGCAAAATATCCATTTTTGCCCAATATGTACGTCATGCCACCACACTAAGAATAATCAGGTATCAAGATGGACTGAAGCCCCAAATCGAGTAGGGTTGAAACTCAATAGTCAAGAGAACAAAGAACCATACTAAAATGGATTTCTAGGACGTACTTAACATGGACGAGTTCCATAATTTAACACGAACTAAAAATTCAAATTGTCAAGATGAAAAAAGATCTGAATCAAGAGGCATGCCAATGTAAGCGACAAAGTCACTGCTACTAGAAGTACAAAGTCCCAACAAGAATGCAAAATGATCAAGAAATTCGTACGAGTGGGCGATTTAGCGAATATCTTACAATACTTGATATAACACGAATACAACAATATAAATTTATTACGCCACGCAATATTACGTCGATATTATGTCGTGCAGTATTACATTACAATGATTTACGCTTCGCAGTATTAAATTACGACGATGTTGCACCCTGTAGTATTGTACGTTAAATTTGTCGTAAGGTAATTGACATCGGTCCAAGGAAAAGATTATTTGGAGATTATAAGGATTATGCTATTTCAAACAAGTGATGAGTAAATTCGTGAAGGTGAGAGGCGAAGCAAGTCAAAGAAAATAAATTTTCGTCCAAGGTTGGCATGTTGGGATAAAATACGGGCCGACGGTTAATATCCGATATTTAAGGACTAGTACCATACAAGGTAGCACATGACCATGATAGTAAGTTATATAAAATTTATTAAAAATAAGTAGAATTTTATGTAGTTTGAGATAATCCCTAATTATGCGGTCAATTTGTAATTATTTAAAATATCTGAATAAAGATTTACATCTCCCAACGTGGAAACACAACAAAGCTAAATGGTGACTCTTAAAAGTTACATAAAATGTGGCAAATTTGGAGGATTTTATTTTGTGGCTTAGTCATCATCATTAAGTACAAAAGTTGACACAATTTTACAAGATTAGCAGTTACTTGAAGAAAATAAGTTGTATATGTGTAGGATCAGGTAAAGTTGGCGTAAGGGATATATAGTTTGAAAAGAAAGTTCTTACACAAATTAGTTTACAGAATCTTGTCCAGAAGTAGTTGAATCGAATGACCATCTCTAGCCTTGAAGAAAGGAAGAGAGATTAACAATAAGATGGAATTGATGGGATTCATATTGGAACGTGAGATTAGAATTCAATTACAGGACTACTTTAATAATTAAGAACATCTGAAACAAGTACGCTTCAAACATGCTACTCACAGCAAATGACTAGCCTTGAGCAAAACAATTTGTCCGAGGATATACTACGAGACTTCTTAGAAAAATAGAAGCGGGATTTTGCGATTCTAATGGAGTACGGTACAACCTTTCTCAAAAATATCATACGAATTTTCTCTACTCTAGGTATATTAAGGCTACCCTTTCTTTCTTTTCGGCATGATCCAAATTATACAGAAAAAACGAGCAAACACATGGTTTCCGTAAATCACTCTATTAATAGAAATATTAGGGGTGTCTATATTCTTGATTCCCCATGTGAATTATTATTATCTTCTGTTCACGGGTCTCAAAAATACGTAAGTTGGTAAAGTTTATTTAATGATATTAATCAGAGGCATAATGGCCTTATGACGTACCGAGAGATTTTATTAATATATTTCATATGCATTTCATGCATGCATATTGTCCTATGACCAGATAGCGTTATATACACGTATATATAAGTGTGTGTGTGTGTATATACATATATATATATATATATATATATATATATATATATATATATATATATATATGTATGTATGTATATGGGATATGGGAAAGGTTATGGCGTTATATACGCACCACCACCTGATCAACTAGTATACGTTGATGATTCCCCCACAGTGGCCAAGATGATATAATGGGATGCCCTCAGAGGCTTGATGATGTTATGAACACATGTACCTATGCACGACATGACATTCATACGCATATGCATGACACTATAAGTATTTCATGATTTACAGAGTTATCCATACTTACAAGTTGAGTTATTTACTCTATACTACTTCCATGTCTGTTATGTACTTATTTATATGCCTTACATACTCGGTACATTATTCGTACTGACGTCCCTATTTGTATGGGGATGCTACGTTTCATGCCCGCAGGTCCTAATAGACAAGTCGAGAGGCCTCCAAGTTGGCTATCAGCTTAGCGAAAAATGTGGGTGCGCTCCATTTGTTTAGGAGTTGCTTGATTGGTTGGTATGATTTAGACGTGTATTGTTTGGTATGGCAGGACCCTATCCCGACCTTTATTAAAATAATTATTCTTAGAGGCTTGTAGACGGATGTCATGTACGTATTGTATGGCCATGTCGGCCTATGTTCGGTACACGAGTGACTATTTTGGTCTTATAGGCCCGTACTTCATATGTATTAGTTTGTATTCCCTCATGCTTTATCCCTTTACCTATGATATAATGATATGAAAGATACGTTACGTTGGTACTCGGTTAAGTAAGGTACCGGGTGCCCGTCGCGGCCCATCAGTTTGGGTCGTGACAAAAGTGGTATCAGAGCAGTTCTGTCCTAGGAGTCTACAAGCCGTGTCTAGTAGAGTCTTGTTTATGTGCGTGTCGTGCACCACACTTATAAGCAGGAGGCTACAAGGGATTTAGGACTGTCACTCTTTCTTCATACTCTAGATCGTGTGGTAGAGCTCACTTATAAGAATTCAAATTCCGAACATCTATTTTATTCAAATTACAATGATGCCTACATTCAGAAAGACGGCCGGTAAGAGGTATAGATGTGGAAGTGTTGAGTTAGAGGAACTCGATTTTGCATCTTGCTTATGATGATTAAATGTGAGGTCTTCAGCAGATCATGCGTGTACTAAAAGTTGCAAGGTACTTGATAAAGGAGCTTTGAGGAAGAATAATTATCCACTCTTACGGTAAAAAGGAATCACGGAATCGGAAGTTAGACACATGTTTCAGCAAGTAAAAGAAGGAAGGTGAAGAAGGGTACGGGGTACCCATTTAATAAAGATTATTATTATTTACCATTCAGGAAGGGAGATATAAGCATTTTAAGTTACCTTCAACACTAACAGATGTACGTTCAATCAGTCACACTAATCTTAGTCATGCCCAATGGGAGCTAACGAATAGAGTAACCCAAAATGATGGATGGATGGTTTGCGTTAGTTGACAATTCCGAAGGATATTGCAAAAAGTTCTAAAAGATCTCATTGTGAAACACCTAGGTGGTGCATTCTAAAATAGTACATCTAGATATGAGTGCTACAAAGATAGGCGCTGGAAGCTTGGAAAAGATAAATATTATCTTAGTATGACTCCCGTCCCTAGTAGAGAGATAATGCTAGGCAACCCAAAGAGCCAGTGGATGGAGTAAAGGGGAGCTAAAAGCAAAAGAATATCCTGTTAAAGTTTTCAGAATAAAGTGATAGACAGAAAGGTTAGCAGGAAATAAAAAAAGAGCTAATGAAGAGTAATATGTGATACATGGATGGCAACGGTAGGTAAAAAGATGACGGTATTACAGAGTCTATAGTCAAGTAAAGGAAAAGACGAGAGGTGACATGCCTTGAGATAACAAAAGAGTATAGGCCATAAAGTTGTATCCTCACTTCAAGAAATAAGTCTGTGACTCCAACGCAACTACCGGAAGGAAATGTTAGACTGTAGAATAATAGGAATATGTAAGGGCTGGTGAACAAGATAAACTAAACGTGAATCAGGGACTGAGTGATTGGATAATACTCGATATCATGAGAGTTTCAATTTCATTCCGGCAATAATAGAATAGACAACGAAAGAAGATTCATGAGAAATTCAGAGAATGGTCATTCAGGAAGACGCTTCCCTAAAGCAAGCAATGTGAGCAAAGTTAAGCTTAAGGGACTATGTGTGCCAGTTGCACTAAGTGCCACCCCCGGGAGTAAGGAATTTCGTTATCCTTGGTACAAAAGGACTACCGCAAAGCGAGTAAGGGTCATTGGTAATGTGAGAAGACGCAAATAATGAAGAGGTAAACCATCTATAGGTAGGTCGTTGTAGCGCTAAATATTAGTACTTCCCTAAAGGGGGAAATGTGGAGTGAGGTGGCATTAAGTCAGAATTAAGTGGTTTTAGTAATTATGGAATAGTAAAGGAAGAAAGCAATAAAACGAAAAAGGGATGAGACTGCACTTATTCAAAGCCTAAAGATATGCTACGATACTAGAGCATTATGCAAACACGACGTCAAGGAGAGGAAGTAAGGGTTCATACCCAAGATATTATTGATTAATAAGGAGCCAGTGCGAGAAGTAAGTTAAGACAAAGGAAATAACCCAAGAAAGATTTCGCGGAACCTCTGCCCCTACTGTACTCCAGCTTCGTAGTTTCCACCGCCTGTCCAGGGTATTGATACGGGAATGGGCCAACAAGTAGTTAGTAGTTGATTTAGGAAGATCCTAGCTATGGCTAGACAAGTATACAGACAAATCAACAAATCGCGCAAGATAAACATAGGGAACCACAATATGGGGAATTCAGCCTCACTGTTATGACATCGTGACCGCTGAAATATATCCATATAGGAGTTGGGGAAGTTACAAAAGGTACCATATGAGTGTTACAGAAATAAAAAAGAGTGACACTGTGAAGACAATCAAAATATTAGTTCATAGGTAACCCTACAAGCACAAAGGCGTGGAGATAAGTAAATACGGGTAATTATAAGCGAAGAAGAATATCAACTATTCCGTCAGGCATACGATGTGATAAGCTTGAAGACTTACAAGAGTCAGAGGATCTCTCCTCCCCCCCCCCCCCCCCCCCCCCCCCCCAGTACCCCAAGGAAAGACTAGTTGAGGAAATAAGGAAGAAGGCTTCAAC
This sequence comes from Nicotiana undulata, assembly GCA_005239495.1. Lineage (NCBI taxonomy): Eukaryota > Viridiplantae > Streptophyta > Magnoliopsida > Solanales > Solanaceae > Nicotiana > Nicotiana undulata. The sequence goes on along the minus strand of ML292935.1, from coordinate 90,878 downwards.
TAAAGCACAATGACCTAAGGAGAAATGGTCATGAAAAGCAGTCTCACAACAAAAATTGTATGCACTCCAAAAGAAAGTGGCACCTACCATGGCTAATGAACGGGGAGAAAAGTCGAAGGTAATATTCGAGACCATATGAGTTGCACAAAATTTCTGGCATGCCTGAGAACTAGGATAAGTTAAGTATGCACGCAACAAGGGGCAGAAGGACCAGGAAAAGTAATTGCATACGTTTAAAGGAAGCTGAGATGGAACAAAAAGTATTATTCGATCAGTAATCCATAGTTAGTATATTATGGTTACACTCAAGATTTTGGAGTATTATCCATGCAGCATATATGTTGACAATCATACAACCATAGAAGACTCCGGTATAAGTTAAAAGAAGGATTTGAGCCGAGGGCATAGACAAAGGATTGAGTTGTTAGAAGACTGTATCATGGATATTCCATAACACCCATTAAAGGCTAAGGTAATAACTAATACCATGAGCCACATATCAGAAGATAGCTTAAGCCTACATAAAGGCTGACCAGAAGGAAGAGAAAACTAAAGAATTACATCAACGGAGTAAATTAGGAGTCTGATTATTGGACATAGGAAATTATAGAAGGTGTGCTTGAGAACATGGCAAAATCACTCTTAATATCAAAGGTGCAAGAGAAATAATACAACAACCATAATCTATAATGGGTCTATAAGAAATCCAGCTAGAAGAAGTACCGGTCGTATAAAAAGTCAGTATAAATCTCTCACCGGGTTGTGTATACACCAGAGGTGCAACTTTTTGAATATTAATTGCACCTATATGGAAAGGAGGTCATGAAAGGGATAGAAGATGTGATGCGAGATTTTATGGTAAGAAAGGTAAAAGTGAACAACATACGAGATACTCAGATACAGAAGGTTGGGAATAGACCATAATTTGGATAGAAGGTTAGAAGCGCTGGGATTCAGCCCGACAGTGGGATATCTTCCAGCCTATGATTTCTAGGTACCAAGAGATCTAGCCAAGAAAGTAAAGAAGGGTTAGAGACGATGTGATATCTCGATGATCCAGAAGAGCATAAGGGAATCGATCGCAAGCAATGATAAGGTTTTAGAAATACAAGAGTAGGGATAAGAAGAAGGCAAGTGAGAAGGTGACGAAAATGGATAAGTCATCAGAACTAAGCCCGTGAAAACAAAGGAGCTAATGGTTTCTCTAAGTTATTGAAAGCTCAACATAGCCTAAGCGAATTCAAAAGAGTCTAAGACTAATAACATTTAGAAGAAATAGAATGTTGCCCTTGTAGTAGGATAAGGGTGTAATTTTGATAAATAAAGGATGACGTTTGGACCTTTGATTGAGTAATGACTTCATGAATTGTACAGGATTAAAATACCCACGTAAGGCGAATCACATTGGGCTGACTATGATATGAGATAGGGTTGTGGAAGTACAGTATCTCCCCCAGGCGGATCAGGAAAATCATTTCAAATGTTCCACGATGCAATGTAAGCCCTAGTGGCAATATATTACATAAGAAGTTTCAAGTTATCAATGGAATATTAAAGATCAACATTGAAGTGAATCAACAATGGATGAGCAAAAGTTGCAAAGTACGAGATAAGATTAGGCCATTAGTATTAAGATGAACAATAATGAAGAAATGTTAAATAATTTAGCTTTATGCATATAAGATAAGCAACGAGAGTAACCTGGAGTTCGATAGCAGACCTCAATAACGATAAATCGAAGTAAGAAATTTGGTATAGTATGGCCTACTTAGTTGTGGTAAAGCTAATGACGCTCAGAGGGACAGCTTGGCATAATTTTGTATTGGTTCACAAAGTGAAGCCTAGAGATTAGCTAAAAGCTGGAAGAGAAGAGAAGAGTTAGGCGGACACACAAATTTAGAGTAGTAAAGGCTATATGATAGAAGGTAGCATTAAAANAAGAGTCGCATAGGCGCACTTACAAAGTCAGGGTCGTACAAGCTGCATGATAAAAGGTAGCAACAGTTACAAGATTGGAAGGATTCCGACCATGAGTCATGGTGTGAGAAAGAGGGCTAAAAGAGGGGAATTCCATGGCCTTTGGGATTCATTCACAGAACAATCGCCTAGATGGCAAGATGAGTATTAAGATATTCACAAGAGCTATAAGTTGTGAAAACTATAAGAGCATCAGTCAACATTCGATGACGAATGTTCCAAAGGGAGAATGATGTTACACCCCGCAATATTACGTCTTGCAATATTAGATTACGATGATGTTACGCTTCCCAATATTAAATTACGACGATGTTGCACCCTGTAGTATTGTATTTTGAATTTGTCGTAAGGTAATTGACATCGGTCCAAGGAAAAGATATTTGGAGATTATAAGGATTATGCTATTTCAAACAAGTGATGAGTAACTTCGTGAAGGTGAGAAGGGAAGCAAGTCAAAGAAAATAAATTTTTGTCCAAGGTTGGCATGTTGGGATAAAATACGGGTCGAGGGTTAATACCTGATATTTACAGACTAGTACCATACAAGGTACCACATGACCATGATAGTAAGTTATATAAAAATATATTAAAAATAAGTAAAATTTTAAGTAGTTTCAGATAATCCTTAATTATGCGGGCAATTGGAGGAAGTTTTTTTTTTTGCTTAGTCATCATCATTAAGTACAAAAGTTGACACAATTTTACAAAATGGGCGGTTACTTGAAGAAAATAACTTGTATATGTGTAGGATCAGGTAAAGTTGGCGTAAGGGATATATAGTTTGAAAATAAAGTTCTTACACAAATTAGTTTACATAATCTTGTCCAGAAGTAATTGAATCGAATGTCCTTCTCTAGCCTAGAAGAAAGGAAGAGAGATTAACAATATGATGGGATTCATGTTGGAAAGTGAGATTAGAATTCAATTACAGGACTACTTTAATAATTAAGAACATCCCAAACAAGTACGCTTCAAACATGCTACTCACAGCAAATGACGAGCCTTAAGCAAAAGAATTTGTCCGAGGATATACTACGAGACTTCTTAGAAATTAGCAGCGGGATTTTGCGATTTTAAGGGAGTGCAGTGCAATCTTTCCCAAGAATATTATATGGATTTTCCCTACTCCAAGTATGTTAAGGCTACCCTTTCTTTTTTTTGGCATGATACAAATTATACAGAAGAAACGAGCAAACACACAGTTTTCATAAATTACTCATTCATAGAAATATTAGGAGTGTCTATATTCTTGATTCCCCATGTGAATTATTATTATCTTCTGTTCATGGGTCTCAAAAATACGTAAGTTGTTAAAGTTTATTTCATGATATTAATCAGAGGCATAATGGCCTTATGACGTACCGAGAGATTTTATTAATATATTTCATACGCATTTCATGCATTTATACATGCATATTAACCCATGACTAGATGGTGTGATATATATATATATATATATATATATATATATATGGGATATGGGAAATGTTATGCCGTTATATATGCACCACCAAATCAGCTGGTATACGTTGATGATTTGCCCACAGTGGCCGAGATGATATGATGTGATACCCTCAGAGTCTTGATAATGTTATAAACACATGTACCTATGCACGACATGACATTCACACACATATGCATGACACTATAAGTATTTCATGATTTACAGAGTTATCCAGACTTACAGGTTGAGTTATTTACTCTATACTTCTTCTATGTCTGGTATGTACTTAATTATATGCCTTACATACTCGGTACACTATTCGTACTGACGTCCCTTTTTTCCTGGGGACATTGTGTTTCATGCCCGCAGGTCTTGATAGACAGGTCGAGAGCTCTCCAAGTTGGCTATCAGCTCAGCGGAAGATGTTGGTGCGTTCCATTTGTTTCGGAGTTGCTTGATTGGTTGGTATAATATAGACGTGTATTATTTGGTATGGCGGGACCCTTTCCCGACCTTTATGAAAATTATGTATTATTAGAGGCTTGTAGACAGATGTCATCTACGTAAAAGATTGTATGGCCTTGTCAGCACATGTTCAGTACACGAGTGACTATTTTGGTCCTATAGGCCCGTACTTCACATGTATAAGTTTGTATTCCCCATGCTTTATATGTTTACCTTTGATAGACTAATATGAAAGATACGTTACATTGGTACTTGGGTGAGTAAAGTATTGGGTGCCCGTCGCGGCCCATCAGTTTGGGTCGTGACAAAATTAAAGACAAGAGAAACGAAATCTAAGGTTATTTCAAAATATTCTAGTGTAAAAAGAGTACAAAGTTTATACAAAAAACTTAGTGTTTTACCCAAAAGCAGCTCAACCACAACTTGAGGACGTTCGAATTGTCTATGCCATAGACCTACCATATCCGTCCACTCCCTCAAACACTTCCTCTTAGATTTTACCATGTTATATATACTTTAAATATATAATCAAATATCTACATAAGTTATGTGAATTTAACGTGTTGAACTAAACATGATATTGGTGAAAATCACGCTAAATATTTGAACAGAAATTTTAGACATTGCCATTGTCTTGTGTTTTGGCTATGTTTTGAAGATGTAAACGAAAAAAATAGACTTTATAGTCTTCATGAAAGTCGTAGATATATGTCTTAGAGTTTTAAGGAGTCTTGAATCACCATCATTTTTTTAAAAGAGTTATACTAAACATACTAACAGTAGTACAGGGTGGATTTGTAAAACAGAAAATCTGAGCAGCTTCTGCCTTGTACTTTATCCTCCCTTTGGGGTAAATACAAAATAAACTAGATTTTGGTATCTAAATAAGAGTTATGGAGCTATGAAATATCTTTCAAGAAAAGCTTGGATCACTTAAAATGTAGCTCTATACAAGAAGATATGAAGAAAACGTTAATAGTTGTGTCGTGTAAAAACGGGTTTAGTAACTTACCACTAAAGAGAGGAGCAACTTGTGTTTTACCAAAAACTAGTTGGGCTAGTTGATTTAGTAAACATTTCTGATTGTTTTAATAACATGCAATTATGAATAATAATGTTAAAGATTGTGTTCCCAGGGTCTAAACAAGTAATGTCATCTGTTGATAAAGCTTTCTAGTTACACGATGGTAATGCAAAAATATGTCCACGTAACACTTCAGGAAGAATTGATTATTAGCTAAAGTATGTTAAATGATTTCCAAACGGTGAATCTTTTGAAATTAAATAACTCCACCAATATTGACTTTGTCGAATATATGTACGAAAAGGAAAACACCATTGAAACAAAGTTCAACAGTAAAATACTATATAATATCCATGTATTGCGTTTGTTTCTTGAAAGTTACAAAAGAAAAATATGTTACTGCTACAGTGAGAATTTCCAGTGCTATAATCTCAAATGGCATGTAAAACTACTTGATTGCACGATGATGATGCAAAAAATGTTCACTTAATACTCCAGGAAGAACTGATTATTAGCTAAAGCATGTTAAATTATTTTCAAGAAATGGTCTATCCAAGCTAATATTACCTTCAAGTGCACCCAGGTGATTTTTGATATAGATGTAGCAAAATTTACCTTATTAATTTTTTCAATCCAAGCACGATCTACACCTTGACCATTCTCGCAACGATACACCCTCAATATGACATGAATCTCTATCCCTTGTGATCCATGGAATATTCTGCCTATAAAAATAAACACACTTCTATGAGCTAAATACTTGTGGTGAAAACTGTTTGAGAAAGAAAAGAGTTGCAATTTTCTGCCAGGACAACGTTAACCTGCAAATGTAGAAGTTCGGACGCCAACTTGAGACACCAAAGGTTATCAAAAAATTATTTGCTTGCTCGAAAAAAAATGCGAAAGACAAAGTAAAAGCACAAGAAGGATACCAATTTGAAACATAAAAAAGTCTACAAATATTTAACATATTGAAACTACTTAATGAGAGATGGACTATTTTACGAGGGGGAAAACGTTAGCAAATTTTTCCCATTAATCCACTGGAGGGGGGAATATCATCAAACATGACATAAAAATACAACTAGATAATACAAGATTTGACTTAACCATGTTCATTAACGGTGAATATGTTTACCCATAATGTAAAGACCCGTAGAATTCTTAACTAAAAACGATGTCCAGATAGATCCCCATGTTGATATAACTATAGAAATTCGTAAATCGGACCTTTTTGGAGTGAAAAATACCCCCGGACTTGAGGATAGGATTTCTGCAAATTGGTGCGGATCTGCGGTCCACTATGCGATCGCACATCAAGTATGCAGACCGCATAGTGATCGCATGGTTGGACAGTTTGCTGTCCATTTTGAGGACAGCTATGCGGCCCAAAATGCGATCACACATCATGTATGCGGGCCACATAGTTGCCGCATACCGGGGCAAATTCCTTTTCCTTTTGGCCCAGCTGAAGGCCAATAATGCAGCAGGTTTGCGGACCGCATAACCGGAATGCGATCGCATTCCGGACCGCAAACCTGCATCGGGACTCCTATTTTTTAATTTTTAAAACCTGACCCCCAAGCCAATATAACACCCATCCCTCTTATTTTTAACCCTATTCTGATAAATTAGAGAGAGGAGAGAGTGGGTTCTAGTGAGAGAGAGTCCCAACTTCATCAATTTGATCCTCCCTCACTGCTCAGGCCTAAATTGATCGAGTAGGACACCGTTTCTTCACTACAAGAGGTAAGCTTCTACCGCATCAACCTTAAATTCTAGATTTTTGTTAAAATAAAACATGGGCAGGTGAGTTCATGAAGATGGGGGATAGGAATCTTGCATGCATGTAACCAACTTATCATAATCTAGTAAAAGGGAAATAGGTTAGGGTAATCTTTCACTAAAAAGAAGCCATTTAATCTAAAGGAACACCTAGTGTTTGATAGAATGCTCAAGTGAGTTCAAGACATGATCATTATTCCTAATTCTAAGCTCAATTGTGACACATTGTGAATTAGATTGAAGGTGCTAGAAGGTCCGGTGAAATGTGGTAGAAATTAAGGAAAAATTCCAAACCAAGGTATGTATGGCTAACTCTAATCTTCATAGGATAAACCTATTGGTGTTCACTTTTCGGGTGTGATTCTCTTGTTTGATTCTCTATGGAATTTATGTGCCTTATGTGTCAAGTTGGGAAATTCTTGATTCCATGCCGTTATATTTTACTCCCATATCATTATGCTTATTAAGGTTATGACTTGTGATCATTATGCTCTTTCTTTTACTACATGTGCAAATCCTCTTATGTGATGGTTGTGGTAGATGTGAAAGATCGAATTGAGATGAAATATGAACCAAAGGATTGAAATGATATGAAATATGAATCACAAGAGTGGAATGATATGAGATATGAATCAAAATATGGAAACTGATAAAAGTTAACTAAAAGATCAAAGAAATGGTGGGTGATGTCCTAGGGTGAGATGGCATAGCCGATCGGGCCAGGATCGGACTCCATGCCGTACACACGGAGGTGTGAAATGGAGATATAATGTTTGTTATTGCCTCACTATTTCAGTTGAGATGGCCCAGCCGGTGAGAGACCGGACTCTGTGTGAAAATGCCACGGTGATGATATGGGTTATGATGTTGTTGGTGCCTCACCTAGGATGGCTTAGCCGGTGGGGCCGAGGCTGGACTCCGTGTGACAACGACACGGTGGTTTAGTAATAATAATAATACTTGGACTTAAAATAATAATAACCAAAAGATGGCAGAACGGGATAAGAAACATGGTGACTCTTGTTGGTGTTTTCCCTTACCTCGGTGAATTGTTATATGATGTCTCTATTTGTATCATTGCTTGTTGATGTTTATCCTATCTAGAGTAGGGTTTGTTCATACATACTAGTACTATTCAATGGTACTAACGTCCCTTTTGCCGGGGGCGCTACATCTTTATAAATGGATGTACGTGGTTCTGTAGCAGGTAGCGCCGATCGACGATAGTGGTTCTTTATCCTCCTCCCTTTAGCAGTTTTGGTGAGCCCCATTTCCTCCCGGGGCCTCCTTTGTACATGTTGCCTCTTTTGAGGTATAGCCGGAGCCTTGTCGTCGGCAAGTCTATGTTCATTTCTCTGTACTCTTAGAGGCTCTGTAGAAACTTATGTGGGTTGTATATATATATATTTGGGTAGTAGTTGGATTTAATGGTAATCGTGATTATTGTAATTAGTATGTATGTTTTGAAAGATCTAATGTTGGTAATGGTGAAAGAAGAAAATGGACTTAATGTTATGAATATATTCTTTTGAATTATCTCCTGCTAACTCATGTAAATAGTGTATGATATAACACGGGGAGGAACGAGTCGGGTAGGAAAGGTTAATCAGGCTTGCTTGAACGGGTCACTCGGTTAGGCGTCGGTCCCTTCCCTCGGTTCCAGGCCAGACCATTCCAATTCCTGCTCCAGCGGAGGGTGCCACAATCCCTCCCGCTGATATTCCCGATCCTCCTCCAGCCCCAACTTCTGGTCCCGATATTTCTGATGGGGACCTTAAAGGAGCTATTCAGATGTTGACACAATTGGTGGCCTCTCAGGCCCAGAGATCAAATGTTGCCCCCACATCCTCTAGCGGGCAAGGGGATTCCTCAGGTTCCAGGGTTAACCGAATTCTTCAGCTAGCCCCTCCAGAGTTCACATGTACTTACCTCGAGGCTGATCCTCAGGATTTCATCGATGAGATGTACAACCCTCCGAGTCATGCGTGCTACTGATACAGAGGGATTAGAGTTGGCCTCCTATCATTTGAAGGGAGCGGCATATTCTTGGTTCGAGATGTAGGAGGATTCCCGTGCAAGTGGAGCGAGTTTGCAGATGCTTTCATGGACCATTTCTTGCCCGCCGAGACTACGGCAGCCCGTGCTTTAGAGTTTGAGGTCCTCAAACAAGGTAGTAGAAGTGTGTGGGAGTATCATATGAAGTTTGTGCGTCTGTCCAAGTATGTTGTTCATATAGTGCCGACTATGGAGGCTAGAGTTCGTCGATTTGTGTAGGGTCTTGGTCCCTTGGTTGTCAATGAAGCTTCTACAACTACTCTACATTCCAACATGAATTATGGGAAGATAGTGGGATTCACCTAGGCTACAGAGGCTCGGAAGTTTAAGCTAAGGACGGATCGAGAAGGCAGTAGTAGGGCCCGGTCATCGGGAAACCCTGGGGGTTCATTTGGAGGTGGGAGACCAGTCCTCGGGGGAGGGTCATCAGGACCATCCCAGTCTTATGCTCAGTCTTCATCTAGTGCCCCGCCATCAGGGCACAGTCATCAGCAGGGAGGTCGCTTTGGGCTCGGTCCAGGTAGCAGGAGGTTTCACCATCAAGGACGATCAGGAGGGATTTTCCAGCAGTAGCAGAAGACCCTCTGTCCTAAGTGTGGGAAGTGGCATTCGGGGCTCTGCCACCTAGACATGCCATTATGTTATGGGTGTGGGAGGAGAGGCCATATTCAGAGAGACTGTCATTCATCCAACTAGGGAGCAGGTTGGGGCATCGCCCAGCCATCCAGTTTTTCAGCTGCTACATCCTCAGCACGCCCTCCAGCCCGAGACCCTCCAACACCAGCAGGGCGTGGTGTAGCTAGGGGTGGTGCACGGGGTCGGGGAGGACCTAGCCGGTTCTATGCTCTGAGTGGTCGTCAGAGTGCAGAGGCTTCTCCAGATGTCGTCACAGGTATTCTGACTGATCAATCTCATGATGTGATTCCCTTATTGATCCCGGGTCTTCTTTGTCATATGCTACTCCTTTTATTGCTTCAAGTTTTGGGATAGAACCATAACAGCTTCATGAGTCGTTCTCAGTGTCGACTCTGGTTGGTGAATCTATTATGGTCGCGCGAGTCTATAGGAATTGTGTTGTCACGGTGTGTGGTCGGGATACCACGTCCGATCTTATTGAGCTAGGAATGGTTGATTTTGATGTAATAATGGGAATTGATTGGCTCTATTCGTACTTTGCTAAACTTGACTGCCGAACCAAAATTATGAGGCTTCGGTTCCCTAATGATCTAGCTATTGAGTGGGAGAGGAGTAATATTATGCCAATAGGTAGGTTTATTTCCTACCTTAAGGCCTCAAAAATAATCAGAAAGGGGTGCATCTACCATTTGGTCTGGGTTGCGGACACCACTTCAGAGGTGCCTGCTCCCGAGTCCGTGCCTGTTGTGAATGAATTCCTTGATGTTTTTCCGGATGAGCTTCCTGGGATCCCACCAGATAAAGAGATAAATTTCGGGATTTATGTATTTCCAGACACGCAGCCAATATCTATTCAACCCTAAAGGATGGTGCCAACGGAATTGAGGGAGTTAAAGGAGCAGTTGAAGGATCTTCTAGAAAAGGGTTTCATTCGGACAAGTGTGTCGCCTTGGGGCGCACCGGTTCTTTTTGTCATAAAGATATATGGATCGCTACGGATGTGTATTGACTACCGGCAGCTCAACAAGGTCACAATCAAAAATAAATACCCATTGCCTCGGATAGATGATTTGTTCGGCTAATTGCAAGGTGCTAGGTTCTTCTCAAAGATTGATTTGCGGTCCGGGTATCACCAACTAAAGATCAGGGAGCAGGATATTCCTAAGACCGCCTTCAGGACTCGTTATGGGCACTTTGAATTCTTGGTAATGTCTTTTGGGCTAACTAACGCCCTAACAACTTTCACGCCTTATGAATCGGGTCTTCAAGCCATTTTTTGACTCTTTTGAATAGTCTTTATCGACGATATCCTTGTTTATTTGCGAAGTCAGGAAGATCATGCTAATCACTTCAGGTCAGTTCTGCAGATTCTTCATCAGCACCAGTTGTATGCAAAGTTCTCAGAATGCGAATTTTGGTAGAATCAATTACCTTTTTGGGTCATGTTGTCTCCAGGGAAGGGATTCAGGTTGATCCCCTAAAGATCGCAGCCGTTAAGGATTGGCCTAGACCAATGACCCCGACAGAGATTCACAGTTTCTTGGGTTTAGCTGGATATTATCAGAGGTTCGTGGAAGGATTCTCTACTCTGGCCTCCCCATTGACTAAGCTGACGCAGATAGCAGTCAAGTTCCAGTGGTCCGATGCTTGTGAAAGGAGTTTCCAGGAATTGAAATCAAGATTGACTTCGGCGCCAGTGTTGACCGTGCCAGAGGGTACAAAGGGATTTGTGGTGTATTGTGATGCTTCAAGGGTTGGTCTGGGGTGTGTGTTAATGCAATGCGGTAAGTTTATAGCTTATGCTTCGAGGCAGCTTAAGAATCACGAAAAGTATTATCCGACACATGATTTGGAGCTTGAAGCAGTTGTCTTTGCATTGAAAATGTGGAGGTACTATCTTTATGGGGTCCATGTGGACGTGTTCACAGACCACAAGAGTCTCCAGTATCTATTCAAACAGAAGGAATTAAACTTAAGGCAGAGGAGATGGTTGGAATTGCTCAAAGATTATGATATGAATATCTTGTACCATCTAGGGAAAGCAAATGTGGTGGCAGACGCTCTTAGTCGGAAATCCATGGGTAGTTTGGCTCACTTAGAAGTAGGTCAGAGGCCTTTGGCTCGAGAGGTTTACCAGTTGGCCAGTCTGGGGGTTTTCCTTACGGCCTCAGACAAAGGGAATGTTGTGGTGCATAACGGAGCTGAATCTTCGCTTGTGGCGGAAGTTAAGGAAAAGCAATTCAATGATCCAGCAATGGCACGGCTAAGGGAGGCAATTCTTAATCACAGGACCACAATTTTTTCAATTAGCAAGGATGATGATGTTTTGTGGTGCCAAGGGAGATTATGTGTTTCGGATGTGGATGACCTTCGGGAGAGGATGATGGTAGAGGCTCACAATTATAGATATTCTGTACACACTGGGTTCTAAGAAAATGTATCATGACCTCAAGGAAGTTTATTGGTGGAATAGTATGAAGAGGGGTGTGGCGGACTTTGTGGCTAAGTGCCCAAACAGTCAGCAAGTGAAGGACGAGCATCAGAGGCCCGGTGGGTTGGTACAGCTTATAGAAATACCAATGTGGAAATGGTAGATGATCAATGTGGATTTTTTGGTAGGGTTACCCCGCACTCCGAGCAAGTTTGACTCAATTTGGGTAATAGTGGATCGACTCACGAAGTCAGTACATTTCTTGCCAGTCAAGTCCACTGACACTGCAGAACAATATGCTCAGTTCAAATAAATAGTCAGGCTCCATGGCACTCCAGTTTCTATTATCTCGGATCCAGGGGCCCAATTCACAGCTAACTTTTGGAAGAAATTTCAACAAGATTTGGGAATGCAAGTAAATCTCAGCACAACCTTCCACCCGCAGACTGATGGACAAGCATAACGGACTATCCAGACACTTGAGGACATGTTGCGAGCTTGTGTGCTTTATTTTAAAGGTAGCTGGGATGATCATTTGCCACTTATAGAATTTGCTTACAATAACAGTTTCCACGCCAGCATTCAGATGGTCCCATATGAGGCTTTGTACGGTAGGAGGTGTAGGTCTCTTATTGGGTGGTTCGAGGTTGGAGAGGCCAAATTGTTGGGACCCGATCTTGTGTATCAAGCCATGGAGAAGGTTAGAGTCATAAAGGAGCGGTTGAAAACTGCTCAGAGCCGTAAGAAATCTTATTCGGACGTTCGTCGTAGGGATTTGGAGTTCCAAGAAGATGATTGGGTGTTCTTGAAGGTATCTCCCATGAAGGGGGTCATGCGGTTTGGAAAGAAAGGGAAATTGAGTCAGAGATATGTCGGGCCCTATAGGGGCACTCAAAGGATAGGACAGGTGGCATATAGGCTGGAGTTTCCCCCTGAAATGTCATTGGTACACCCAGTGTTTCATGTGTCCGTGTTAAAGAAAGTGATGGAGACCCGTCTGCCATCGTGCCAGTTGAGACCGTTGAAGTTAATGAAGAGTTGTCGTATGAAGAAGTTCCGGTTGCTATTCTGGATAGGCAGGTTCATAAGTTGAGAAACAAGGAAATTGCTTTGTTAAAGTGTTATAGCGGAATCAACAAGTCGAGGAAGCCACATGGGAAGCGGAGAATGAAATGAAAAATAAGTACCCCCATTTGTTTGAATTAGTGAGGTAGTCATTTATAAAGTTGATTATTTCTAAATAATTTCATTACATGTCATATTGTGTAGAGCCACCCCACTCCACTAATCCCCCATTCTTTTATTAATCCATAATTTGTACTATATTGTGTGTTATTGTGTTAACTGAATTATGTGGAAATTTGTTGAATGTAACGAAATTATGAGGAATTCATTGGAGTGTGTTTCAGGGTCTCTCTGCCAGGTGGATAGGTCTAATTACAAAGGAAACTCTCGCGAAATTCATAGGAAAAAATCGGAGTTAGTGAAAATTGGTATTGGCATATTGTATTTTAGAACCCAAGTAATTCCCCGATCCTCATTCGAGGAAGAATGATCTTAAGTGGGGGAGGATGTAAAGATCCGTAGAATTCTTAACTAAAAACGATGCCCGGATAGATCCCCATGTTGATATAACTATAGAAATTCGTAATCGGACCTTTTTGGAGTGAAAAATACCCCCGGACTTGAGGACAGGATTTTTGCAAGTTGGTGCGGATCTACGGTCCACTACGCGATCGCACATCAAGTATGCAGACCGCATAGTCGTCGCATGGTTGGACAGTTTGTTATCCATTTTGAGGACAACTATGAGGCCCAAAATGCGATTGCATATCATGTATGCGGGCTGCATAGTTTCCGCATACCCGGGAAAATTCCTTTTCCTTTTGGCCCAACTGAAGGCCAATAATGAGGCAGGTTTGCGGACCGCATAACTGGAATGTGATCGCATTCCGGACCGCAAACCTGCATCGGGGCTCCTATTTTCTAATTTTTAAAACCTGACCCCAAGCCAATATAACACCCATCCCTCTTATTTTTAACCCTATTCTGATAAATTATAGAGAAGAGAGAGTGGGTTCTAGTGAGAGAGAGTCCCAACTTCATCAATTTGATCCTCCATCACTACTCAGGCCTGAATTGATCGAGTAGGACACTTTTTCTTCACTACAAGAGGTAAGCTTCTACCCCATCAACCTTAAATTCTAGATTTTTGTTAAAATAAAACATGGGTAGGTGAGTTCATGAAGATGGTGGTAGGAATCTTGCATGCAAGTAACCAACTTATCATAATCTAGTAAAAGGGAAATAGTTTAGGGTAATCTTTAACTAAAAAGAGGCCATTTAATCTAAAGGAACACCTAGTGTTTGATAGAATGCTCAAGTGAGTTCAAAACATGATCATTATTCCTAATTCTAAGCTCAATTGTGCCACATTGTTAATTAGATTGAAGGTGCTAGAAGGTCCGGTGAATTGTGGTAGAAATTAAGGAAAAATCCCAAACCAAGGTATGTATGGCTAACTCTAATATTCATAGGATAAACCTATTGGTGTTCACTTTCCGGGTGTGATTCTCTTGTTTGATTCTCTATGGAATTTATGTGCCTTATGTGTCAAGTTGGAAAATTCTTGCTTCCATGCCATTCTATGTTACTCCCTTATCATTGTGCTATTTAAGGGTATGACTGGTGATCTTTATGCTTCTTCTTTTAGTACGTGTGCAAATCCTTTTATGTGATGGTTGTGGTAGATGTGAAAGATCGAATTGATATGAAATATGAATCAAAGGATTGAAATGATATGAAATATGAATCACAAGAGTGAAATGATATGAGATGTGAATGAAAAGATGGAAACTGATAAAAGTGAACTAAAAGATCAAAGAAATGATGGGTGATGTCCTAGGGTGAGATGGCCTAGCCGATTGGGCCGGGATCGGACTCCATGCCGTACACATAGAGATTTGAAATTGAGATATGATGTTGATTATTGCCTCATTGTTTCAGTTGCGATGGCGCAGCCAGTGAGAGACCGGACTCTGTGTGAAAATGCCACGGTGATGATATGAGTTATGATGTTGTTGGTGCCTCACCTAGGATGGCTTAGCCGGTCGGGTCGAGATCGGACTCCGTGTAAAAACGACACGGTGGTTTAGTATTAATAATAATACTTGGACTTATAAGAATATTAACCAAAAGATGGCAAAACGGGATAAGAAACATAGTGACTCTTGTTGGTGTTTTCCCTTACCTCGGTGAATTGTTATATGATGTCTCTATTTGTATCATTTCCTGTTGATGTTTATCCTATCTAGAGTAGGGTTTGTTCATACATACTAGTACTATTCAATGGTACTAACGTCCCTTCATGCGTACATATGAAACGTCATAATTTTATGTGTACATGATTATACATGCATAAATCTCTTTATATATAATTATACATGCATACATGTTTTGTGCCAAGGATCAAGCAACCTATGCGGGCACGGTTCGTTTGACCGTTTGGCCCTTAAAATGTTTACCTATCGAGACACCGCTGCTATGAAGTAATTTCCTTGTAACAAAGTCGACATTCGAGGGAAATGCCCTCCAAGATTCGAGGTCAAAGAAGCCTCGGATACTGTTGAATTGTTCTAAGTTAGCATGATCAATGGTTGCCTCATTAAAAACCTTGCTAGAAAACCCATTTGAGACAAAACCGGTCTAAGGAAAAAAGAGTGCAACGCGTGCTTTCAGACCAAAAGACTTCGTATCAAAGTATCCGTCGCTTTTTCTGGTCGAACACCTTCAAGATTTAGTTCAAAATATAAAATAAAAATTAAAGGGGTTGTACCTTAGCAGTAGTATTGTTTTAGGAGCGCTATGTTCCAATTTCTCGGTAGTTGTTTGATGTTCATCGTGCCAAACTTGTAGGATCCTTTTCTGATGATTTTTAGAACCTGGTGCGGTCCTTCCCAGTTCAGACCTTGTTTCCCTTTCAAATTTCGGATGTTGAGGGTGGCTTTTCTTAGCACCAAGTCCCCTATGTTAAAATATCAAAGATCGGCTATTCGATTATAGTACCTTTCGATCCGCTGTTTTATGGCGATGCCCCAACCTGCTCCCTGGATGGATGAACGACAGTCTCTCTGAATATGGACTCTCCTCCCACACCTATAACATAATGGCATGTCCAGGTGGCAAAGCCCCGAATGCCACTTCCCACACTTAGGACAGAGGGTCCTCTGCTGCTGCTGGAAACTCCCTTTTGATCGACCCTGATGGTGGAACCTTTTGCTACCTGGACCGAGCCCAAAGCGACCTCCCTACTCATTACTGTGCCCTGATGGTGGGGCACTAGCCGAAGACTGAGCATAAGACTGGGATGGCCCTGATGACCCTCCTCCGAGGGCTAGTCTCCCTCTTCCAAATGAACCCCCAGGGTTGCCCGCTCACCGGGCCCTACAACTGCCTTCTCGATCCGTCCTTAGCTTCAACTTCCAAGCCTCTGTAGCTTGGGAGAATCCCACCATCTTCCCATACTTCATGTTGGAATGTAGAGCAGTTGTAGAAGCTTCATTGACAACCAAGGGACCAAGACCCTGCACAAATCGACGAACTCTATCCTCCATAGTCGGCACCATATGAACAACATACTTGGACAGACGCACAAACTCCATATGATACTCCCACTCACTTCTACTACCTTGTTTGAGGACCTCAAACTCTGAAGAATGGGCTGCCTTAGTCTCGGCGGTCAAGAAATGGTCCATGAAAGCATCTGCAAACTCACTCCACCTTGCCGGAGGGCTCCCCTCCTCACGGGAATCCTCCCACATCTCGAACCAAGAATATGCCGCTATCTTCAAACGATAGGAGGCTGACTCTACTCCATCTGTCTCGGCAGCACACATGACTCGGAGGGTCTTGTGCATCTCATCGATGAAATCCTGAAGATCAACCTCGAGGTCAGTACCTGTGATCTCTGGAGGGGCTAGCTAAAGAAACCAGTTAACCCTGGAACCTGAGGAATCCCCTTGCCCGCTAGAGGATGTGGGGGAAATATTTGATCTCTGAGCCTGAGAAGCCACCAATTGTGTCAACATCTGAATAGCTCCCCTAAGGTCCCCATCAGAAATACCGGGACCAGAAGTTGGGGCCGGAGGAGGATCAGGAATTTCAGCGGGAGGGATTGTGGCACCCTCCGCTGGAGCATGAATTGGAATGGCCTGGCCTGGAACGGAGGAGTCGGGATGGTTCATGGTCGGGGAATTATTCTCTCCTGCACCATCAGATCGGGAATTTTTGGCCACTCCTGGGCCAATTCATATTCTTCTTTCCAGAAGGACCACCACCATTGATATATTGATAGTGGATTAAGTAGCAAACCTATACTATGCCCAGGTGCCGAGATACTTAAGGGTGGCACTGGCCTCTAGGCCGAGTCGATCTTTCTTCTTAGGTGCCATTTACTGAAATTTAAAACAATACACGAGTTAGAGAGAAACAACCTCACTCCTCACTCCATCGCACGATATTGAATAACAATGAAGGGTATTTTTCCTAAATGTCCAAGCAGCCTCCTAATTATAGATGTGGTCAACAACACACCGATAAGAAGGGCTCTACTAGACACAGCTCTGAGACATCCTAGGACACTTTTAAAACCTTAGGCTCTAATACCAAGTTTGTCACGCCCCAAAACTGAGGGATGGGACCGGCGCCTAACCGAGTGACCCGGTCAAGCAAGCCTGATTAGCCTTTCCTTCCCGACTCGTTCCTACCCGTGTTTATAGCATACATTATTTACATGAATTAGCATGAGATAATTCAAAAGCATATATTCATAACATTAAGTCCATTTTCCTCTTTTACCATTACAAACATTAGATCTTTCAAAACATACATACTAATTACAATAATCACGATACGGAATCACGATTATGATTAAACCCAACAACTACCCAAATATATATATATATATACACAACCCACATAAGTGTCTACGGAGCCTCTAAGAGTATGGAGAAATGAAATAGACCTGCCGGCGACAAGGCCCCAGCTATACCTCAAAAAGGGGCAACATGTACAAAGGAGATCAACATCATAATTTTATGTTGACATGATTATACATGCATACATCTCTTTATAAATGATTATACATGCATACATGTTTTGTGCCAAGGCTCAAGAAACCTATGCGGGCACGGTTCGTTTGACCGTTTGGCCCTTAAAATATTTACCTATCGAGACACCGCTGCTATGCAGTAATTTCCTTGTAACAAAGTCGACATTCGAGGGAAATTCCCTCTAAGATTCGAGGTCAAAGAAGCCTCGGATACTGTTGAATTTTTATAAGTTAGCATGACCAATGGTTGCCTCATTAAAAGCCTCGCTAGAAAACCCATTTGAGACAAAACCGGTCTAAGGGAAAAAGAGTGCAACGCGTGCTTTCAGACCTAAAGACTTCGTATCGAAGTATCCATCGCTTTTTCTGGTCGAACACCTACAAGACTTAGTTTAAAATATTAAATAAAAATGGAAGGGGTTGTACCTTCGCAGTAGTATTGTTTTAGGAGCGATATGTTCCAATTGCTCGGTAGTTGTTTGATGTTCATCGTGCCAAACTTGTAGGATCCTTTTCTGATGATTTTGAGAACCTGGTGCGGTCCTTCCTAGTTCAGACCTTGTTTCCCTTCGTTCATATTTCAGGTGTTGAGGGTGGCTTTTCTTAGCACCAAGTCCCCTATGTTAAAATATCGAAGATCGGCTATTCGATTGTAGTACCTTTCGATCCGTTGTTTTATGGCTGCCAATCGAACGAGGGTGGCTTCGTGAACTTCCCGTAAGGCGTATTCAATGTCTCGTTGTCCCAAACATATTGACAACGGTCCATCGAATATCCTTCTGAACATCATTCCATTTTCGGACAAAGTGAATCATGCTACCTTTGTATGCAGAGCCTCGACTCATTTGGATCTGATGGAAGCATTCCATTCTTTAAGTACTTTATGTACTTATTTCTCCAATACTAGGTCAAACTTGTGGAGTTTATCTCGGCGTGACCTTCTTCAATCACAAATTTCATGAGTTGTATGACAGTCCCGGAGTTGAGCTCGTCATCTTTGACCGATGAACCTAAGTTTGCAAGAGTGTTGGCCTCGATGTTCTGTTCTCGTGGTACATGTTGCAAGGTCCATTCCTTGAATAGATGTAGAGTTACATGTATTTTATCCAACTACCTCTGCATTCGTCCTTCTTGGACTTCAAAAGTCCTGTTAACTTTGTTTACCACCAGGAGGGAATCACACTTGGCCTCGATGACCTCTGCTCCCAAGCTTTTAGCCAAATCGAGACCTGCAAGCATGGCCTCATACTCGGCCTCATTGTTAGTCAATTTTGAAGTCCTGATAGATTGTCTAACTACATTACCCGTGGGTGATTTTAGTACAATACCCAGCCCAGACCCCTTCGTAGTCGAAGCACCGTCTGTAAAGAGGGTCCATACTCCCGAGGACGTTCCCGATTTAATTAAACTTTCTCTTTCAACCTCGGGTACAAGGGATGGCTCGAAGTCGGCCACGAATTCTTCCAAGATTTGAGACTTGATGGCAGTTTGGGGTCGATATTCAATCGTACCCGCTGATTTCTATGACCCATTTGGCCAGTCGACCCAAAAGCTCAAGTTTGTGCAAAATATTTCGAAGTTGATAAGTTGTTACAACGCATATTGGTTGACATTAAAAATATGGCTTTAATTTCTTAGAGGCTTTTATTAAAGCAAGCGCTAATTTTTCTAAGTGTGGATATCTTCTTTCGACCTCACCTAAGGCCCGACTAACATAATAGACAGGGAATTGCGTACCTTGTTCTTCTCGGACTAGGACTCCACTTACCTCTATCTCTTAGACTGCCAAGTACAAGTAAAGTTGTTTGTCCGCATTCAGGGTGTGAAGCAGCAGCGAGCTCGATAAATATCGCTTTAGTTCCTCAAATGATTGTTTGCATTCTGGAGTCCGTGTAAAGTTACTCTTCTTCTTAAGCAGTGAGAAAAATCGATGGATCCTTGTCGCGCCCCCTTTTTCTATCGCACGGGTTAGGTACGGAGAGATCGGGTTCTATGACATTCTGGACAACTCCTTAAAGGAAAAGGGTTTAAGGAAGAGTCTCCACCTAACGATTTTTATGATGCGTTCGGGCACCTAGAAAAGATAACTCATAAACTAGTTTGTATTACCAAAGATTGGGTAAGGGCTTGAAATTATCCCAAGGGGAAGGCGTTAGGCACCCCTCAAGATCGACAACTATGGATCCCAGCCGTGAAATTTGGTGAATTTGGACGGTGAACAAGTAGCAAGTAAGGTTCATATAAGAGGGGATTTCAGACAAGTATGAAAATCTTTAAAGTTTTTGGAAAAATATTAGAATAAACATTTGAAAAGAACTGTCCTAGGTTTAAAGTAATACGGATCACATCAATGCAATACCCGGTATGTCACACCTCGAAGAGGCGGCTACACGTGGTATTAGCGCACCGGTCATCATATCTGTATTCTACCCTTCCCACTTGGTAAAGGTTATTTAAACGCGTATGTTGGTCACAAATGCTTATTGCGTGCTATTACCCGTCCCGTTCTATCAGTCCTGGAGGGTATTTAGGACTACTAATCCTACAAGGTGAGTATTAGGCTGAACTCCTAGGTTTAAAAGGATAAAATTCTAAGCGACATATAAAACAAATAGAATTACAGATATGGGGAACACATAAGGGAAGATACAGGGCTCACAGATCCCTCCACAGATAAACACATAAATAGCACGTCTCAAACACAATCAAAGTCTCAAAACAGGATTTAAAACAAGGATTTCGAGTTGGAAAACAGTAGGCTTCAGCAGTTTTGGTAAAAAGGAATGCCTTTGAAAACTCAGTAATGCAATGGGGAGTAGAGGACACAATAAATTTTCATAAAAGAATGAATGAATTCGGAGATCCAGTAATTTAGCAGGATATTAGAAACACACATTAGTTTAGAAGAAATCGTCAGTAATAGCATGATTTAAATAATAAAGTGATTAAAAGAGAAGGCAAGTGACGTTAAAATCCAGAAGTTTAAACACAATGGGAGTCGGTAGTTTAATGAAAACAGTAGGATATTTCAGAAACCCAATAAAGTTGAAAAATAAAGCAGGAATTTTAAAAGACAGAGTGATTTAAAAAAAAAAAGGTGAACTGACTCTGAAACCCAGTAGTTTGAAAACCAATAGAGCATTAGTCTAATAAAGTTCAGTAGAGAGTAAAGGAATACATGATTTCAAGAATCAGTGTTTTGGAAAATAGAGTAGGAGTTTTAGAGTAAAATAGGGTGAACTTCAGAAAGGGATAAAACAAGAGTGAAGCAGCAAAGTTTAAAGATTTCAAAAGAAGACTAATTAATTCAAATACCAGCCAAGTGTAAAACAATTGATTTTGGTTTTAGCACGTATTAGGCCTAAGGTTTTCCTAGGCGTGCGTATACATTGCCTATTTATTTTAAAGGGCGAACATGCATATTTAGTTATGATTTTAAGAGAGATAAATGATGATACATTTGCAGAAAATGTTTCAACCAATTAACCACATTTTGGCGAGATTATTAGATTAGGTACATGTAACTAGACGTTCGACAGAGTATAATTGAAAACAGACATGCTGAAAGAAAAATCCTAAGGAACATGATATCTAAGGCATATGGGAATATCTAAAAGACATGGTTTCTAAATATCATGCTTATGAAAATGCAACACAAGTACATTATAGCAGTTTTATTACTGGTTGTAATTATTAACTATGAGCGAGGCTGATAAAACGATATGACTATAATAGACATGCTGGAATGAAGAACCTAAACAGGATTTCTAATGCATGTCCTAAACAGGATGTCTATTGCACACATAGGGAAATAAATCCTATGGTCATGGTTTCCACCCATTACTATACTAACATGCATAATCCCCTCCCTCATTCACTATCCAGCCCCAATATTCGTTTACAAGTTATTACAAACCTTAATAATAAATTACATTAATGAAAGAAAAAATAAGAAGCTACTTCTATAGGGAGCCTTCAATCAGGCCCATTTCTTCCAACCCCAATCCTTTCGAGTTTCACAGCCTCACATGGTCTAGGTGCGGCAAAGCTCCCTAGGGCCTCCAAATGGGTCCCTGGCCAATATCAGCACCCAAGCAAAATTGCCAAAATTTTAACAAAGTGCAGTGTGGAATTACCAGCCTCAGTGCATCAAAGTTCAGAGGGAACTCATGGGTTCCCTAAGCAATGCTTACACTGAGGGGGGTAGAACCTAAGTTTTCTAGGAGGGGTGTGAAGTGCCAGAAGGAGAGAAACGAGAAACAGGGTTTTGAAAATACAGGATTCAGTTGAGAGACTGAAGAGCTATTTTCTGAAATAGCTTTTGAAAATAAACAGAAGTATAAGCCCAATCAAACAAGTTCACCAGTACATAATTTCTTACAAGGATAAGGGGAATAGGGGACAAAGAAACCTCATAATAATAAGAAAGTTATACATAGATTTAATAAACGTGTTCAAACATAATTGCACAAATCAGATAGGTTCAGAGGATTAAGGGAGAGCAGGATTCACACATGACACTAAATAGTAATGGAAAATAGCCTAACAGATGCATACATGGATAGGTAAGGCATATAACAAGCACTGATTCAATCATACACATGTAAGTCTCAAAGGGATAAACATGGCAAGTATTAGTAGACAAGCAAAAGATTAATTACATGTTGAACAGTAGAAGCAGAACACAATTAGGAATATGATAAACTGAAATAGTAGTAAACACATTGGTTTGAAACTTGGAAATTAATTAGAACATACCAGTGAGAAAAGAGCAAAGTATGCAAGAGCAAAGTGAGAGCACAGTGTTAGACTTGGCTTACAGCCGGCTAACAGTAAACAAAAATAGAGGAGAGCAGTAATAGAGCAAAGAGCTTTGTAAGAGAGAAAGAGTTCTAGCACAAGAGAGAGAGCTTAGAACAGTATTCTTCTTTTTTCTTTACAATGAATGAGCAGAAGTGTATATATAGTTGAAAAGCAAGTAGTGAATAAGGTAAAAATCAAGTCAAGTAGTAATTGAAGGAACTTGAAATCAATTAATCAGGAAATTAAGGCAGGTACTCCCTTAACTCAAGGGATTTTATTCAAACGGTAAGAATCAATGATATATAAGGCAAGAAGAATCAATCACGATTAATAAGGAAATGATCAATGTAGTTCAGTAATGGTAACAACTTAAAATCAATAAAGTGAGAATCAGAGGTCTCCCTTAATTAAGGGAGTCATCTCAAACGGTAAAGAAGAGGGAACAAAATAGGGAAAAGAATTCACATAGCAAGAGAAATCAAGGAAACAATTTGAACATGGCAAGCATAAAGTAAGTAATTGGGACTAGGTTTAGAAGTTTTAATTAACGAAACAATGTCAAGAATCAGTAAACATTGTAATCGACCACACAATAAGGCAGAAAAATAATTCAGAGGTTGAAATCAGTAAAAGGGGTATCAATCCCTAGAGATTAGGGATCCTAATTAGTACAATTTAAGGAAAAACCTCATATATTTAAGGAGACATTGGGAATCAGCATGGTATCACTCATAGTCATTCAAAAATGATAAAATAAGCACTGATTCGAATAGGATAAACACACATTAGGCAAGAAGCAGTAGAATCAAAGACCAACAACATAGCAAAGGTAATAATCACAAATAATCAAGGTTAGAACATAGCAAACAGATACACACACAAATCGGAGGGACAAATCAGTAGAGACATAATCAGGGTTAGAACATAGTGTTAAAACTAAGGTTTTAACATAACAAATCATGATTAAAAGTGATAAAACGTCTAAGCATATGATAAAATCACTTGAACCTTGAGAAATCGTTTGAAGAAAAATTTCAGAAACCCTAAGTGAAGAACTCGTTTAAAAATGGAAAAGCTTTTTGAGAAAAAGTGTAATAATACTCGTAATAAACCCAGATTCAGTGTAGATCTAACAAAACCGGAAGGTTTAAAGATTAGGGTTTCAGAGATATCGGTGAAAGTAGAAGAACCTGCTGTGAAACTCAAGGATAGTGGTAGTTATGGCATGATCGCGTCAAAACCCCAACGGAGGAGGCTGGAAAACCACCCAAGAAGGAACCCCAATAGTTGTTGGGCATGGTAAAGACCACTGAAGGTCTCAGAGATAAAGTAGACCGGAGAAAAAGGCGTAATGGTGGCTGGTAGTCGAAAGGAAGGAGGTCAGAGATAGGCGTAGATGGGCGGAGCTTCATCGGAGAAGGGGGTGCACCGGAAATGTTCTAAAGAGAAAGGAGAGGGAAAGACCAGAGATAGAGAGAGGGAGTTGGTCTCGAAGAATGAGGGGTCGAGAGAGGGGTAGTTGAGAGGTTAATTTAGGTAAGGGACGATTTGGGCCGTTGATCTCATTTGATCAACGGCTCAGATTAATTGGGGGTTGGGCCGGGTAGAGACTTGGTTTGGGCTGGGTAGTTTTAGTGGTCTAATGGGTTAAGGCTGGGGTTTGGGTAATTGGGTTAAGGGTGGCTAGATTTTAAATACTCCTCAAAATAAGATAATTAATTAATTAAAAAACTAATAATTATATAAAAAATGAAATTAAGTTTAAATAAGTAAAATCACAGTAATTAACTAATATTACGTGTAAAAATGCTTAAATTTTGAATTAAAATAATATAAAACATCCAATTGGGCAATAATTACAAAATTATTGTAATTGGAATTAAATAAGACCTAATTGGCTAATTTGTGAAATAATTGGATTTTAATGGATATTAAAATGATTATAAATAACATACTAGGCTAAAAAAATATTTTAAAGTTATTTATGACATAATTTAGGAATTATTTAAATATGAAATATTAAATAAACGGGGAAATAATTTAGATAAAAATATAGAAAAATAGGGAAAAATACTCATCATTACAAAGAATAATTTTGACAGCTTATATGCAAGTTTGAAAATAATTTGATGAAAAATTGGGTATCAACAGCTGCCCCTCTTTACCCGGGAAAGATGAAAGAGTTGTCCGGTAATGATATGATGGCCAATTTTGACCGAATGGAACCGCGTGAGAGAATTAGGTCGCGCCCTGGCTTCTGAGCTGCCTACATATCCCTAGTTTTACAGGAATTAGGCCGTATGTAGTTCTGGAATCACCGGTGAAATATTCTGGTGATGTCTCACAAGAACGGACGCAAGGTGCAAGGTAAGGCAAAAATAGGAAAGTCTTACGGGGTCCTTTTAGATAACTGGAGCGGTCCGCTCCTGCCTGGTTGGCTGTTCCGGCCGGATTACCTGCAAGTAAATAACAAGCATATATCGTGCATAATATAAATATGATGCAAGTTCCCGTTGGACTATGAATGCTATCTTCGGACAATTAGGATGGTGTCCTTAGACCATGATGTCCTGGGCCATGAATCGCTTGGTGCGGGATTCGCAGGCTATGAAATGATGTTCTCGGGCCATGAGGATGGTGCCTTTGAATAAAGATATGCAAGTTGAATAAAAGAGATCCTTAGGCCATGAAATGATGTTCTCAGGCCATGAAGATGGTGCCTCTGAACGATGACGCCTTTGGACAAGTTGGCGATATTTCAGCCCATGAAGGTGCAGTAGTATGATGTTGAAATGACAGAGTTTAGTCTTGCGATTTGCGAAAGGAAAGAGGGGCAGAGCTTAGCCCGAAAGAAAGAGTAAATAAATAACGTAACGAAAGGTGACTACTTTGATAAGGTAAAAATGAGCTTTGCACAATGAAATAAAATGCAGGGGAGTAAGCGCTTAACCTCGGAAGGAATAGTAGCCTTATGCGAATGCATATGGAGGTAGAGATTAACCTCGGAAGGCATAATAGTAGCCTTATGCAGAGATGCGAATGCAGATGGAGGTAGAGCTTAACATCGGAAGGCAGAATAGTAGCCTTATGTAAAGTTGCGAATGCAGGGGAGGTAGGGCTTAACCTCGGAAGGCAGAATGGCAACCTTATGCAGTGCAGGAAATAAAATGCGAGGGAGGTAGCGTGGAACCTTGGAAGGCAGAATGGTAGCCTTATGCAAAGATGCGAATGCAGGGGAGGTAGAGCTTAACCTCGGAAGGCAGAATGGTAGCCTTATGCAATGCGAGAAAATAAAATGACAGTAAGATTTCTTAGCTGATGATAAAGTGCGGCGATTTGATTGTTGTGAATGAAGCGTTACTTGCGATAATAGTAAGCGTCGGCATGTGCAATGAGTTCAAGAGCGTATCCTTGAGAAGTATGCGTCTTGCGGGGGTAATAGGATGTTTTTGGGCTTTCGCCGTATTTGTTTCTGCATCCAAAGAAAAATTGTGAGTTCTGTAAAGAGGGGGGGGGGGGGGGGGG